>JAOEHQ010026375.1:0-13799 GCA_025447715.1 Asclepias incarnata
GGAATGACAATGTAAAAAGAAAAACAAAATGTTTTAATCAATTTTATGTAAATGTAAATGTAATTGTGAATTCAATTATATTTTTGTTTTTTACAGATTTGAGAAATGTTAAATACAAGTAACAACATCAAAAACATGTATCTTCTTATTTATGTGGCTTAACCGGTATTCATGTAGTCGTTTTCTAAAGTTTTCTTTTTAGTTATCTTGAAATGTTTTCCTCAAAAGATTCGAATATGAGTGTTTTCTGAAATCTTTAAGATATTCTATTACTAGGTTATTTTGGAAATAGTTAAATAATAACAACACGTATGTTATCAATCTCAACCGTTGAAATGAGATGAGATTAACCTTTTTCTATGTGAGATGAGTTATTTATGAATCTCCTCAAACACACTTTTTATGATCCTTAATGTGGTGTGAGTTTTTACCAAATTCCCCACTTTAAATATTTGGCTTACTTAATAGGTCTTACATTCAAAATTAATAACCTAATAGATGTGAGTTATACTCATAACAAGCAAGGCTTGGATCAAGTGGAAAAGCCGTTAACTTTTTTTTTTTTTTTATCTCTGGAGACATAGATCAAGGGTTCGATTGTCACTCCTTAAAGGTCAGATGTCTTTTTTGGAAACAACTTCTCTATCATAGGTAGGGATAAGACTGTTACATCTTACCTCCTTCATACAACGTCGAAAATAGTATTGGGTGTTACTTTACTTTAGTTTTATGTAAGTTATACTCATCACATAGTAGAGCTATGCATGATCTAAAATTATAGGCTAACTAAGGTGTATTTTTTTTTTTTTTTATCTAAAAGTTAATACATTGTAGAAGTATAAATAACCTAGGGCTGTCAATAGGTTCGGGTTCAGATTGGCGAGTCGAAAATCTCTAACCCTAACCCGACCCACTAAAAATTTCAGGTCAGAAATTTCAACCCTGACCTATAACCTGTCAACCCGAACCCAACCCACCAACCTGAAAAAAATCGGGTTGGCGGGTCGAGTTTTAGGTTAGCGGGTCAAATGGGTTGGCGGGTTGATTTCAGGTCAAACAGGTCATATGGGTTGTGGGTTGGTGGGTTGGAGGGTTGATTTCAGGTCAAATGGGTCGTGAGTTGTCGGGTTGACGGGTCAAATGGGTTGGTGGGTCGACCTACTAAAAAAAATTATATAAACTTAAAATATTTTCGGGTTGACAAGTCGACCTGTTAACCCAATGGGTCAACCCGAACCCAACCCGAAAAAAATCAGGTTAGTGGGTTGGCGGGTTGACGGGTCGAGATTTCACAACTCTAACCCGGTTTTTTCAGGTTGGTTTCAAGACAAGTTTCGGATTGAGTCGAGTATTGACAGCTCTAAAATAACCCATGACATTGAACCTGACTTCAATGACATTCACATAAAGGCGCATGTCCTTATTTGGGTCATTTACAATCAAGACTCCAGAGGATTGATCAGGTATATATCTATTATAAAGGCCCAGGATATATATATATATATATTTTTGAAAGGTGTGAATTATCTAGCATACGTTGTTTTAACCTGAACCATGCTAGAGAGTCTCATTGAAGAGTAGATCCTCTTAATTAAATACCTCAAAGAAGAAAACCCCTTGTCAAGACTTGAACTCAAGACCTTGGGTTTCAAGTAAAACCTCTCCTTGGCCCACCCAAAAGCACACCAATGGTCAGCCCACCTAAGTGAGTTGGTTGCCGAGGAATATATGGGACCTTGTTTCTCATCATCGAATCCCACTCCCTATTCACATCCTTATCAACCCTCGTTAAAAAAAATAAAGGGTCGTTTGTATCAAAAATTTCAAAGGGTTTTAATGGAAAAAATATTTGAGATTTATTATGTTAACCTAACAAAACAAAAAAGAAAATTATAACTTCATTCCACAAAAATCTTTTAGATTCCGTAAATCAAACAGCCCTTAAGTTTACATTCCCATCACATGGATCCTTGGAATGATTATTTATTCCTCCCGATTTTAAATAAGTATGAAATATTTAATTGAACTCGTTTATAGTCACAAGTGTGGATCCATTAAACGCCCAAACTATGTATGTTCCTTTTTAAGCTGGTTACAATGACAACCCAATGTTGAAACAACCAATATATATTTCAATCAGAAATTCTAGGCGTCGAAGATATGAAAATTAATGTAAACAGTATTAAAGATAATTAAAGGTAAATTATTATTATTATTAAGTACAAATGTGGATCTACAGATAATTCATAATTTTTAAGATTATATAGTTTTAGCCCAGCTGGGCATTTCAATACAATAAAAATAGTTAGCCAAATCCACAAAAAAACATTTGGTAATTTTAATAAATGCAAATACAGGTGTATTCAAATAAACGAACACTTTACGTTAATAGTCAAAATAGTAGTATATCCTTAATTACTAGATTTTCTAAACAAACGTACAACGCACTATTTTTAAGTTCAAAACCTAGCCAATTAAGCCACACGTGCATCATCGATAACATGATCTATTATTAAAAACTTAGGTGTCTGGAATTACGTTTTGAATGAATTATCTGATTATTGCATTTGCAAAACACAAATAATCAGAAAAAGTGTTTGACTATAAAAGTGATTATTTGCATTTGTTTAAAGAGAAAACGCAGTTTTGAAAAAACAGGTAGGGACATGCTTTTCCAAAACGCAATTTTGAAAACGCAAAATATAATTTGAAAACGCAATCCCAAACAATCCTTAGTCTGGTCATTTATTTTTCTTCCTAGAAAATTTTACTTTTTATCTTTCAAGATCAGAACACAATGAAAACTAGTATTATCTTTTGGTAATTAGTTTTTCATTTGTAACCTGTTAGTTGGCTCTTGGCAAATTGTATATATCAAATAGCTAGTCTCTAACCGGCCTTGTCTCGATCTGTCTATGAAAAATAAAAACGAATTGTTTGAGTCTAGAATTCGATCGATCTGCATGTACGTAGCTAGCTAGCTGAGGCCGGATCATGACTAGCTACCAGAAATACATATATAGAATGAACTACAGATCGAAAAGTTGCCATGGGATTCTACAACGATAAGTGTTCCAGTACTCCAGTAGTGTACACATTGTATACACTAAAAACTGAGTAGGCATTATAAACGATTCTTGGTTAACTGATCGAGTTTTGTTTTATAAACTTATTTTGAGAGAACCTGAGACCGTCGTTACATTTTAAACATTGCATATGCACGGAGTTGGCTGCGACAGAAATGTGTAGTAAGTGAAGTTTTATTAATTAAGCACCAGATATACATACAAATTATACATATAGTATAGTAGAAAGGTTACATAAATCTCCAAATGCCAAAATAATCACAGCTTGAAGACTTATCATATGGAGAAATTAAATGACCAATTATATATAATACTTCAGATTCATCGAGCCACGTTGGCAGTAGTTTTCCTCAACCTATTACGCCCCATGGGATCTTCAGTACTTCCAGAAGCAGCAGGACTAGCCGGTTGTGCCGTTTGAGTCCCTTGTTGAGCTGGAGCTGCAGCTGCAGCTGCCTGTAATTTTATGTCATATCAATATTATCATTGATGTTTTTCTTCAAAAAAAATATCATTTTAATTGGATAACATACTAATTAAGATATATAGAGTGATTTGAGTCAGTTTCCAATAGTTATTTTAAAAATATAATTCACTCTTTAATGATGATCCTAATTTTCAATTAGATAAGAGAATATATTTAAAAAGGCTATGGCTCCTTGACAAGTATAGGAAGGAAACGGCAATTTCAACTCATTTCCATATAAATGGGTCAATATGGGTCGTGTTTTATCTCACACGGGTCAAGTAAGTTTGTATTATGGAACAGTTTAGAAAATCAAACCGGTTCAGAGTCGCCTGGGGTCTATGTTAAATGCATATAAGAATAAAAGTTATGTAATATATGTATAAACTTAAATGATTAAGATTTGATGCGAAAGCAGAAAAAACTAGAAGTATACCGGCGCAGGTTGAGGTCTTTGTAATGACTGTGTCATAACTAATTGAATAATTTCAAAAGCCCTTGTTTGACCATAAACTACAACTCTTTGGATGTAAAGAGATGCTGAATCTCCGGCCCTGGTCTTTAATTCCGACAGTGTACGGTCTATCTCTGCTTCGTGCTTTAAGAGGTATGGTTTCACGAAGGTGCTGTAGATATATATTGTTCCCTGAAATAATTGAATCGAACAAACCATATGAAGGCCAAGTGCAAATCCACTTTCAGACATTCAACACAACCTTGAGAAACCTTACCTTCGTTTTGGGGTACCATAAGTACACGCATAATACCAATTTTGTTTCACTATACATGGGCAGCCTTCACAAATACAGCAAAGTAAGATCTCGAATTTAAAAGTGCATCATAAACACGGGTTATAAATTCGTGTAGCTAACTTTAACCTGATTATGTTTCAGAAACCATATTCCTTTTCATCCATAAAATGTTACAACAACTTATTACAAACAGTTCCAATTTAAAGTAATCCAGTAACCGGCCTATATGTATAACATTTGGATTCGGAACTTTTGAAAGGTTTTAAGGTGTTTTTTTTATTGAAAAATCCGGGAACTGGATGAAAGGAAAAACGATTAGGAAACCGAAATCAGATGAAAGTTGGTTACCATTTTGATGAGATAACCCCTCAAGGGCTCCCGTAGTTTCAACATTCAAACGTCCTGTATCATGCCTCACCATGAAACTAGTGCATCACCAAATGGATCCCAAACGGTCATCAAAGCGATTATGATCCTGTACGTTAACATCACATTTATAAGCTTATAGACACTAAACATGTAAATATCTTGTTTTTTGGCACGATCAGTGACTTGCATAAATACTATACCAGTATTGGCACCAAAAGCGGAGTCCGTCTACATCTGGTTTATTCTTCTCTATATTTTTGAAGCATTCATAAGCTGGATATAAATATGCAAGTAGTAACCTGCACACACAATTACGTAAGTTATAGTTACAGAAATTCCGACCGTCAAGATTCTTACAAAGAAAAGAGGATTTGATCAAAACACATACATAAGCAGGCGGTTCAACGTATATCCTAGCATCTTGACCTGCCACAAGCAACTCAGGTGATTAAAATTAAGTAGTTAAACCCACAACCCTAAACAGGCCTGTTGATAAAACATAACAAAACGATCTAATTAACTTCGATAATTGATGTTAATTATAATTAAACTGATGAAGTAACATGAAAATTGAGATGCAACATGGATATTTTACCAGACATTGCAGTCAAATTGACCAAGTAAAATGAAAAATGATAACAAAAGATCACCAACATTAATGTTGTCTCTAAGAACACTTCTATTGAACTAGAAAATTAATCTCTATTGTCCTCCAATTTCATAGTCTAACTTCTCCAACATGTTAAGGTGTATTTAACTTCATCAATACATTGTATTTGAAAATGAGGTTTATTTAATTAATGTCCATAGATTCTATTAGAAAATCTGTTTTCTACATTTTCATAAGATCTTTAGAACATGTACATTAGATATTAAAAGTAGTAACCATTTATATCTGAGTCAAAAAAACTCGTCATTCCCAGGTAACCCATCCCCATATAATCTAAACGAGAAAAACCTCATTTGTTTTACCCGTTTATCACCTCTTCTTATACATTGCTCTTCTATCATAAAATCCGTTTATATACGCCATACAATATTTCAAACCATAACTATATAAAAGTACAGAATGCACATATCTTCATCATGCATCGCATCGATCAACATTATAACATCAAACACGTAACATATAAATAAATAAAAAATAGAGAATAAGTTTACAGGTAATGACAGTTTCTAAATAAACCGTTTCCATATCATGATCATACATAAAAACAACATAAAACCAAAAACAGAATAACAAAATGTGATCATGAAATCATGTGATATGCGAACGACCATGCATGCATACAAATATAACAATGTACGTACATATATACAATCCTAACAAATATATAAAAATGAAAAAATATATGATCATCTTACGGTTTATTAATTTATCTGAAGGAATTAGTTAAAATGTGGGTGATGGCAATGTAGCAACGTCACCGTCCGTTAAGCAACGACGACGGTGGACGGAGGAGGAGGAAAGAGAGAGATAACGGAGAAACGATCAAAGTCGTTAGAGGAAAGTTTCTCTCTCTTTTTTATTTACGATTTTGATATTAGATACAGTGATTATGTATTTATAGGACTCTAAAATTATGTCATTCAAACAAAATAACTACTAATCCTCATCCATCCATATATACTGACGGTTTATATCAATTATATAAACTTCTTGCGTACAAAAGAATTACATAAAAAATGACTGTCTAATTATTGAGCTTTTTTTTATTGGATTTTCTTATTCGTAACCCATAAGGCTATGAATTGAATAACACGCAATAAACTGTCCCTAAAAAATAATTTTCAACAATCATGTATAATATTTGTATGCGTCTTACCGGTAGTCCTAAAGACTATGAATAATAGACTCTTTTTTTTATTTAACTACTAAAAAATCAGTTTTATGTGTTTAAATGGAAATACTTAGATTTAGATAATAAGTTAATCTGTATCCAAAGAAAACTGTACCATATGGTCCATATATAGTCAATATAAAAAAGCAATTCTAAACAATGAATCAGGCTTTTCATTTAGGGCATATCTGTACATCATCAATTTTTAGCCATATACCACTAAACATGCTTTAAGTTGTTGTACTGTATAATACCTTAAAGCATATTTGGTGGTGTACGACTAAAAGTTAGTAGTGTACGGATGATCACCCTTTCATTTAATACCGACTTATATTCACTAGATTTTATAACTAATCTACTAATTAATCTTTAATCCCTTATAAACCATCTTACCCCCCTCCCCCTCGTACAGACATATGAAATACCATTTTTGTCTTTATACAATCAACACATCTAACAACTAACAAACATGGTCTACCGAAAATATATTTAATGAATTATTTTACAACATATATCCTTGAACTCCTAAAATAACTACAATACACCATTTTACATCAATTACATTTACATCAATAATCTACACTACTCACCGCTACCACCACTACCACCAGTCGCCACCACCACCACCCGCCGCCACCACACTGTCGCCGCACGTAGGCTTACGTCTAGTTTACAAAAAGCTATTGATGGTTTTGTAAATATTATTTACGAAAGAAATTCCTTATTGACTTAAAAGATTAGTTTAACATGTATTCTATCATGCACGATGTTTAAAAACATAAAAACAAGGTTAACCTGGCCGGTTGAACCGGTGAACAGTGATGGTAGTGATCCGTTTAAAACCGGGTTTTAGTTTGAATCTTTTGTGTTTGACCTGTTCGGGTTCCCGGTTAAATTGGCTTAATCCGAATTTGTATAATTTTGTAAAATTAAAAAATCAATAAATGATTTTTAAAAGGTATTTATATAGTATTTCAAGTAATTGTTATTTGTTGTTTGATCGTTAAATTTTTAATGTCATTTTTTAGTGTAAATTTGTTTTTGCGACAAGAACCTAGAACCAGACACGAGCTATGATCTAAATTGCCCTTGGTAGTAGTGTTCTCTATGTTTCTAAGCTCGACGGTCATGAGTTCGAGTCCCATATCACTTATGATCTAAATATTTTACATATATTATATATCTACTCAATCAAATGGGAAATCTAGGCTTTAAATATTGAGCCAAATCCTCCATATTTATTTGGCAACAAAAATTTATCTTAACTTTAAATATTGGGTCACATACTTCATATACTAGATTTAGTCACGTGTCAAATACACGGAAGGTTAATGACATTTTAAAAATAAAATGAATTATTAAATAAATGCAAATAAAATTCCTTATAAATTCAAATTTAAAAATATAAGAAAGAAAATTTGATAATTTAAATGTAAAGAATGTAAAATTCCTTATAAATGTAATTTCTTCTTATTTGCCGTTCATTATTATATATTCCGTGGGGAATGAAGTATTTGTGCAGATGTCTTTGACATTTTATTCAAGAAAGAACAAACTTTTACAATCCGAAAACACCAAAAGAAGAACTAAAAACGATCAAAGAAGAAGTATGTTGCGTCGTTTTTGAATTCATTTACAAGGGTTTCACAAACAAAACAATCACATCAAGTCGGGTTGCTCACTAAATACATCATAAATTCAATATAAATGAATGTACTTTCTCCGTGGTTCCCCATATATGTATGATACTTTTCCCTGTTACAAAATTACAAGCTTCACCAAAACCTGCAAGACGGTTGTCATGTCAGGTTCTATGCTCTACTACGATCCATTCCTACCCTCATCTCTAGAGGTGGAAAAATGGGTGGTTTGGGTAAGATATCGGTTGGGTCGACCTACAAACACTTTCTTTGTCCATATTAATTGGACTCGTATAATTAATTAATGAGTTAATTCTATTGAAAAAGTTGTATGATTAATAAAATTGTAAGCTTTTTTGATTTGGGAGGTTTTTTTCATTTGAATATGATTTGGATGAGTGTTGACGCGTTTCCTTTATAATTTAACACATTTGACAAGCTGGAGATAAAAGCCTAAATCAAAGCATGATATATGTACGATAGGCATAAACTGAACTACTCTTGGATGAAAGTTTTAGCATCCTAACAAAACCAAAAGCAAGCATCAATGGATTACACATACCATGAAGTCAGCCAAGATACTTCAGCAAGACACCATCATTTCCTAGCACGAATCCTTGTCTATCATTGATAAACCTGCATGAGATGTGTAAGAAGATGATCAGCAGCATAAAAGATGTATGTTATATAAAAGGATGATCAAGTTACAGGGATAGATCTCCCTGAGTTTAAAAAATAAAGAATTGCCGAATGTAAGCTGAAGAATGACAGATAAACTCACTTTACTGAGTACAGATTAGCAGCAATATCATCTGCTGCTTTGTCACGACTCCACGACTTTCCACTATTGGTGGTTTTCAAAAGGACTCCACTTCCACCAGCTGCCCAAGCTTCGTCCTGTATTTCGGATAAATAAAAACCCAAGTTAGTTGTCAATTACCATGTGCAAGTATACTGGTCTAGAATGAAAGGACTCGAGAAAGGTAGATATTGGCACTTGTTAACTCATGCCTTTACAGTAGAGGCACACAATCTTGAGTACTCTATAATGGTGAAAGTATGCACACTAAAAAAGGTAACCGTCCCTCTGAAAGCTCTACAGCCAGTTCCTTGGCCAACGTGGAAAATCATACACACTATCAATTATCATTATGCACAAATAATCTCTGGTTTCCAAACAAAGTTCTAAGCCAACATTCTGAATACAAGCCACGTACTTTTTTATAAAATAGAAAATTGATATGGGTTCTGACATTTTTCTACTACGAAACATCTTTGGTTTGTATAAAACTCTAAAGATCCAACAGAAGTTTCAATGTTGGAATGTAACCTGTGTGATTACTTCAAGTCAAAATATTATCTTTTTATTTTTGTGACTTGGTTTCACATGAAGCATCAAATTCAGACTTTTAGAGTTCAAATAAAATCACTAGGTGCTATTATAGGTGGCAATTTCAACCATCTCACTTATGAATGGGTTGATTTGGGTTGTCTTTTAAACAAATGGGTCAAATCAAGAAGTTTAGCTAAAAGAGGAACGGGTTGAAAGTAGCAGAGTCTATTTTAATGCATATCCCTTCTTAAATCATTTTATTCGAAGACGTGAATTTATTGAAGAATTAACTATATAAAATATGGACAAAAAGGTGGCAGCAGTGAACCCAACCCGAACGTACTTAAAACCACACATTTCTACATGAGCATATTCGGAGGGGGTACTTTGTGTAGAACTTGTGGACTTGTTGGCTAAAAGTGCCATACACTATGGTCATAGTCAATTAGTCATCGACTCATAATTTGGAAGTTTTTTAATGCAAAAGACTGGGTGCAAGAAACACTCTCATCCAGGATTACATATGTGCAAACCACGTAACAAAGTTAACACAAATTGAAATTACCTTTGATTTGTAACCAACATCAAGTATGCCAAAACCACGACTCTGTACTGGAATTTCTTCAAACTCCTCAGTTATCTAGAAGATTAAAATTCAGGTGAATAAAGTGTCAATGGAATGAAGATGACTAAATTCAATCTGTTTTGCTTTACTAGATTACATGAAAATAAGAATTGTATGCCGTATAAAACATTGAAACAAATGTTCATACTGAAATTTTACTTACCCCTGTGCCTTTGCTGAGATAAAGACCCCCACCGCGTACAAGTAGCCAAAGGCCACCATCTGCTCTCCAACCCATGTTCTGGATTCTTCTTGCAACTGACCTATTATGGGGTTGCCAGTAGGGCTACAGTTGTACAATTTTAGGTTCAGTGAGTGAGCAAAGTATAACTATCCAAAAATTTCATACTTAAGTAAACCAATTCACCATTTCACACATTAATATGAAAGAATACTGACAGGAACAGGTTAAACATCTGCAAAATGACCATTTATAACAGCATACCCATTTTGGCAATTCTCGAAAGGAAATATCGTAAAGTTGTTCATTATAACATCAATGAGATGTGAAAAATATAGTGACAAAAAGAGCCTAACCTGTCCTGGCTCCCAAGTCAAGTAGAAGTTACCACGACTGGAAACAGCAACATAATTTCCTTCTGGGGAGCGATTCACAGTATTGAAGGTACCTGTATAGTAACTAGCTCCACTAATGCCACTAGAAACCGTTCTGCAATTGAAATAGAGTTTTGTAAATGTTAGTTGATACCGGAACACAAACACATAATGGCTGCATATAATTGATGCTTAAAAACATGTACTCCTAATAACCATGTTTAACCAATAGATCACCTATTAAGAGTAGCCGAAACAGTTTCTTGCACTGCTGCTTTCCAGTTGTAACCTCTGTTTGATGTAACGTATATAGCGCCTTCATCTGTTACCATCTCGGCACTTTTTTCTCCAGTTGCCTTTATATACACCTACAAGGTTTTTTTTATTTATTTATTTAAAACATCTCTTTATCTTCTACAGAAATGTTTTGTTACAGAAAATATAGTACATAGAACAGAGTATTACCATGTCCCCGGGGAGTTCAGCACTTAACGGTATACGCTCCCAACTGTCTCCAGAGTCTGATGTATGTAACAGAATGGCTGGTTTTCCAACAATCCACCCTTCTTTTCCTTTGAAACTGATGGCATTAAACCTGTAATTAAAATCTTCATCTTCAGCTGAAGATATTGAGCGGGATACCCACGTGTTGCCCCCATCTTTAGTCTCTAAGAGAGTTTGTCTCGTCCCCAATAAAAAACCTACCACAAACCACCATCCAAACATACCTCAAAAGTCAAAATCAGCCCAAAGCGTTACAAGAAAAGATATCAAAATGTTTTTGAAGAAACACATTAGATATAATATACATTTCTTAAACAAATTAATCAATATAGCTTTTGTTTCGAAAGAATCTTCAAAGTATTTGTGTTTTTCTTTAGCAGTGTTATCAATATACTCCTTAGAAAGAATCACATAATAAATCTTATTAATCCTTCCGTCCCAAAATTATTGTCCACAAACTCACTAATATGGTTACAGGCACTCTGGCTACTCAGTCAATCTGAACATTGCCTTTCACATATTATCTACAAACTTGCAAATATAGTTACAGAAGCTAAGGGCGCTCACCCATTCTAAACATTGCATTCCACATATTATCCACAAACTTGTGACTATGGTCATGTTCAAATAAATAAAAACTAGCAAGATGCTAGGAATTAAGACAGTAGACAATAATTCTGACCAAACCGATCCTAAAACTAGAATGACCACCCAGGAATTGTGAAAATCCAATAAGGGGGGAACCCCATCCTCTAAACCAAACAAAAAACGCATAACCACTTGAGAAAAATCACCCACTGGAAAACATGTCTGTTTCTTTTTCTTTTTTTCTTTTTTTTTGACAGGTGACTTTCGAATAAAAACAAACTCCCTCACCGTTCGTCAAATGGTGAGGTCCTAACTCGACAGCGGATAGTCAGTTATCTAAACCGGATGCCGAGTAAGGGTGCCAAAGGAAAAACCCCACATGTCTGTTAGACAGACACTTAAATAACATTGTCTTCCACATCATAATTTTATCAATGTTTTTAGGAATAAATGCAAAAATTATTATTATAGTTAATAAAATATTGTCAATTGTTAGTAGTGTTTCTTAATTAAACCCAATGGACTAAAATATAAGTTCACATGGGTTCTACTTTAAAACCAACGGGACCATCAAGCTTATTAAATCAATCAAATATGACTATATATATATATATATATATATGTGTGTGTGTGTGTGTGTGTGTGTGTGAGGGACAGAGAGAGAGAGAGAGAGAGAGAGAGAGAGACCGTGAGAAGGATCATCGGGGACGAAAGCGATATCGAGAAGGACAACACCAGGATCAATGGGAAGGAAAACTCTTTCCCATTCAGAAAGACCATCAGCTTTAGCAGCAGAAGAATATGAGATACTACCAATCAACGGAGCTAGCGAAAGCGCGGCAGCAGCAGTGGCGGTTTCGGTAATGAAGTCGCGACGATTAACGCCGGAAGCTTTGATGGTATTAAAGCTGCTGCTGGTGCCGCTGCCGCTCCTAGAAGAAGTAGTAGTTTGTTGATGGTGGAAGTTTCGGCGATGATTGAACAAAGAATTAAGAAGTGAAGAAGGCGGGTTTGAACCATGAATTAGCAGCTTTGCATTTGCTGCTGCTGCTGCTGCAGCAGAAGACATTTTTGGTTGCTTCGAGTTGTTGTTGTTTTGAGCTTCTTTTGTTTATGGCTGGCGTTGGGGGTTTGGTTGGTTTCTTATCCAAAATGTGGTACGCGGGAGTGGATAGAGCGAATCACTTCACAAATACTTACTTCGTGTTACTACTAGAAGTCTACAAATAATATCCGTGCGTATTTAATGGATGAAATATTTAAGTTTCCTTATAAATCAATTCATGAATTTTAATTAATATTTGCAACTAAGGGTGTTCATGGTCTGCGGCATAAGTTATATTTTAAATTGTGTTTTATTTATTGATAAAATATTTTAAGTTATAAATAATTAATATTCATGCTAATTTTTTTAGTCAATTAAGATAATAATTTATTATTGATTGTGTGAAATATTTAATAATAAAATTATTCTTGTTTTTAAAAATTTCGATTATTATATATATAATATAATATTATTATTACTATAATAATAATCTTTTACATAAGTGACAATATCTATAAAGATGTACATTAATGAGCCTAGCCATATCTATTTTTGGTTCTAAATATATGAATTAATTAAGTTTCAAATTTAGAAATTTGAATACTTTTTAATATGTTTGTTATTTGAATTTAAATTCAAAATTTTTTTATATTTTGCATTTTATTTATATGTTACGAGATGTACTTAAACCCGTAATATTAGGAATTTAATAAACCTTTTAAGTTATTTTTGTCCTCGTGATTGTAGAACTAAAATACAGAGAAGTCCCAAAATATTTATATAAAAAAGAAAAACAAATTGTTATATTATAATGATAAATATTAATTAATGCACATTATGCCCATACAAGTTCGCTCTCAGCTATATTATTTCTCATTTACATTACCTATATATATTTCAAAACTTTTTACTGTTCAATGAACAGTATCGTGTTTCTATTGGTTGGTTTACTACATCACGAATTTAGTATATATATTTATCTCAAGCAATAATAT
>JAOEHQ010026386.1:0-13798 GCA_025447715.1 Asclepias incarnata
AGAGATGCTACATCAATTTGCTAAAGTCTGTAACTACAGCTTAATATTGAACAATGTTTCTTTTCAAACTTGTATTATAAGTTGTGAAAAACGTTATTTATAAATATATTTCTAAAACGACACGTTTGAGTCGTTCATTTTATATCTTGTGTTGTGATATTGTTGAAGTCACGCCCCCTCGGCACGTCATATTTTGGGGGTGTGACAGAAGGGGAGGGAGGAGAAGGAGGAGAGAGAAAGTAAATCTAGATTCCAAATGAATGGTTGATATCAAACAAAATGAATGGTTGAGATTTGTTTTTTGGTTGTCACACAAAATTTAGTTTGTAAATGAACATTTCACTATATTATATATATATATATATATATTTCATATTATATATATATAGGTTTTGGTTAAAATAAAACAAGTATTACAGTAAAACAAATAAAACAATCTCATTTTCTTAACTGAAAATCATTGTGCATTATTAAAATCTTCGTGCATCATTGTATATACTTGTGCTCTATGAATTTTCGTGCATCAGTTTTATCATAATCTAGTGGTTAAGATCTTATCTTATTTGTTTTACTTTAATACTTGTTTTGCTATAACCAACACCAATATATATATAGGCATTAGTTCAAATAAAACAACTATTAAAATAAAACAATCATTTTCTTTTAACTGAAAATCGTTGTGCATCATACTCGGTACTAATGAATAAAGATGAGTATTATGATTAATTGGTTTTATCGTTGATGCATCAGTTTTATATATTTGTGTTTTGTGAATCTTCGCGCATCAGTTTTATATACTTGTGCTTTCTGAATCTTCATACATTAATTTTTCATTATTTTGATCATGATCTAATGGTGAAGATGTTGTATTATTTATCTTACATTAATAGTTGTTTTAAAATAACCAATCTCTTTATATATAAGTGTGAATAAACGTGAGTCTGTGTCCCTGATTACATCATCTTTTAATTTATGGTTAGATATAATGTAACTAAGAATAAGATGGTAAGTTTCTAACTAAGTAACTACTTATATTTATACCAACTATAAATGTATTTGCATTTAAATAAGTTTGTCTATTCATTTGAAAACTTTGAACATTAGTGTTTGAGAATATTAGTCATAAAAAGTTTGGAACAAAAAATCAGGAAAAAGTGAAACTTGTATAATTTATGAAAAACAAAGACTTTTGATTGTATAAAGATTGGCGCAACTTATGTATAGATGATGGAGACGATGATTATCCAAAGTTATATTTTTTCTTTGATGAAAATGCTTTTAAGATATCCAATGGTAAATTACTAAAAGGACACGGTGTCCTTCTTAACAACCCCGCACCCCCACCACCACACACTCACACCCACCCAAAAAAACCAAAAAACAAAAAATCCCCTGGTATCCATTTGTCCATTTTATTCAGTGAGATATATTTAAAACGTAATTTTAATAAAAATATAACATGGCTTTTAATTAAAAAAGCAAAGTTATAAAGCTGAACTATAAAGTTTAAAAGTAAAAACTGTGTCGAGTATTCCGGGTTTGGTAGGGGTGAGGAGATGCTCGAATAATCCAGCACGTGTTCTTTTATGTGCACTCGAAGCCAAGGACAAAATAGTAACTTTAACAACTTTGAAAACATTAAACACAAAGAAAGATATTTGTAGCCTGGTAATACAGAATATGTGGTAACAGATTTTTCCTCCAAAAATGATTTAAACATAACTTCCACAACTCTTCCATTCATCCTTAACTCCACTCCAGACTTTGATCCAAAATCAAACACAATTTTACCATCACTTTCATCAATTAATGGCAGAATTCACCACCCTCCGTCCCTTGAAACCCGTATTCGTTGCTGACGAAATGTCGTTAGGATTCGACCCAAAGGGATTTAGAATAAGTGATAAACGTAAGATCGTGAGGTTAAGTAATTATAATTATGATCCTAGTACTAGAAATACTAGAGTTTTTGCATCAGGAAGTAAGTCTATGCGAATCAACGGGGAGGACACGAACACGGTTGTTGATCAAGAAGCTATTTATGATGAGTTGTTGGGAGATCCTGATTATGAAACTGATGATCTGTCGTGTTTTAGAGGTTTAGTTTTGGATATATCTTACAGGTTTGTTGTTCAAAGTTCTGTACTTACTATAATAATAATAATAATAATAATACAGTATATACTAAGACTATGTTACTTGTATATATATATTAGCCTATCATGGGCGGAGCCACTATCCGGTTGGGTCAGCTGACCCTCGACTTTTTCTAGTCATGTGTAAAAAAAAAGGGTATTTTAGGATACGTTTTAAAATTTAGCAACATAAAATAGTGTATTGAAGGTATTTTTCAAAATTTGTTCCCACGATAATTATTCTCTAGCTCTGCCCTGAAGCCAATACTTTATTTATTAATCACAATCTTAATGTTAATGTAATCAAGGGATGTTAGTTAGAATCGGAAATAGGTTAAGATGTATGCCTGTTAAAGCACGAAACCCTGGCCCGGAACCAAGACAGCAAGGGTCAAGGGGAATCATGGACTTGCAAGATCAGTGACTATCTTGTAACCGCCTGTAACTTTGGAAATTATTTGGCAATTTTAATGACTTTAAGGTTTGTAACTTATAAGAAAAACTGTTATTGGGAAATCAGGTTTTTGATTTGGTGTCTAAATAGGAATATATAAATATATATATATAAACTCCATCAATTATCTCAAAAATGATATTTATGACACTTGGAATTAGAGGGTTGTATAAATACTTTTGGAAAGTGATTACTTACACTAGTCATTGAGATATTCAGTCACTTAAATCTTCACTTGTAATCTCAAATCCTCCACAATAGCCCAAATCACATATCATGAGGTGTTATAAGTCTTTTTTATTAGTTTACTGTTTATATATCTGTTAGTGCATTGTCATTGTTGTTTAAGTTCAGGTTAACTGCTTATATAGCGACTAGGTAGGGACTTTTTAGTAGGTCGCCCATCCTGGTACTACCACTACCAAAGCACGTTTACGGATTATGACTGTTGTGCTTGTGACCCAAAATGCGTTGTGTCAGGTAAGGCCAAGACTTCTTTATGAAATCTCTCCTGGCAACTATCGATGTGGGATGGATTCACCTAGGTGTTACCAACTTGCTATGAAAGTTACCGTTAACTGATTAACATTAACGTCCTTGCATTGTTTTACCAATTATGATAATTGTGTTAGCATAGCAAGATTTTTAACGTCATGTCACTATTGTTACTTTGTTAGTAACAAAATTATTGATAAGTTTCATCTTCCATTACTATAGTCAGTAAAAACATGTAAAAGTGTTGTGCTGTTCTAAGCGATTAACCAATGTAAGTCCGTGTTTACTGTTTACCATGCATCTATGGGTCCTTCCTGATTTAGGGCTGACTTTCTTCAACTATCTATTTGCTAGAGTTACCACCTATGAATTTGTGAATGGAGTTTAAGGTGTTATTTTCGTGAAATGATTAGCTTATTTTTGTATAGTGATGGCAATCTCAGGATCTGATTGTGATTATTGTGCTAGGCCTATAAATGTTGTCTGCTGGAAACGTGCGATTTGTTTGGAATTCATGGAAAAGGTTAGACAAGTGGAAACTCGTAGCGATGTAACGTTAAAATTTTTTATTGACATCAATCATGTATGCCGTTCACTGTGTACTGGTATTCTACTTCAGTTAGGCTTTTGGATAAGCAGGTCATGGATTTTAATTGTGTTCAAACATATGTTATGCAGGCTGATGTTCTGGAATATTATGATCAAACTGTAAACTCTCCTAGTGGTTCCTTCTATATACCTGCTGTTTTGAGGGTAATGCATTATTAAGTGCTAATAATAAAAAAGAAGTTATTATTAGTTTAGTGATCCTTGTGGTAAACACCTTCATCTATCTGACTCAATGAATGTCTGAATGTTTCACCTGTCTTCCAGGTTCAACATTTGCTTCAAGTTGTCAAGAGAAGAAGACATGTTAGTATGCTTAGTCGAAAAAACATATTGGCCCGTGACAATTTCTCTTGCCAGTAAGAACTCTGCTAAACATATGGATGTTATAAAATAGTAGTAAATTATTCTAAATACCTGAAGTAGTCAAGTATGAGATTGGATGGTTAATGTTATATAACTTGACTAAGTTTGATACTAAGCATTTTTAACTATGAAACTTTTAATCGAGTAATCGACCAACCTTCCTTGTTACAAAGTAACAAATTTCCACATCACAAGTCTCTTAAAAAAAATTCCGTGTCATTTATGTGGTTTGTTTACCAAGTGAATGTCTTATTCTATGAGGAAGCTCTATAGGTACCAACTGTGGTTAGCAAATACAGTAATAGTTACAATGCGCTCTACTGCTCTTACAACTTATTTATAATATCAACAGGTACTGTTCTTCAACCACGAACTTAACTATTGACCACGTTTTACCTATGTCACGAGGTGGAGAATGGAATTGGGAAAATCTGGTAAGACATTAAGATTCGTTACCTAACCTTCATAGGATACAATACCAAGTCACCAACCATCTTGATAATTCTACTTTTGTATCCTATGTTTATACTCTATTACTTTACATGATTGGATATATAATTCTCAAAATGTAAGCTTTTCTGGATGCACTGTGCATGTGAAGAGAACAAGCTTATATAGAAATATTAGGTCGGAGTGTCAATCCTCGTGTTAATTCAATAAAGAATCAAGTAGCGATCGTGTGTACAGTTATAACATATTCATATTGTGCTCTATGCAAATTGTTTTTATCTGAAATAATTTTTTCCCCCGACAAGAGATAATGTAGTTCTTCTTCTTAAAAGGTTACTGCTTGTTTAAGTTGCAACTCTAAGAAAGGTCAGAAAACTCCTGAGGAAGCAAATATGAAGCTGCATAAGGCACCGAAGGTAGTCTCTGGTATCCTTAGTACAGCCTTCTGTTGAAATGCACACGAATTTACTTATCCATAGGTTGTCACCATGCATATGACATTAAGAAACCATGATTTTGTTCAATGTGCAACTTGTTTTTGGTATGAAAAATATTGATGTGATTTAGAGCTGGCAACTTAGCCCACATTCTATTAGGCTATCAAAGCAGCCCGTTAAACTACCAATCATTATACAGCGCTGTCACATGCAGAACTTAATTGGGGCAAGGAGGGGTCGTGGCCCCTAAAAATCTGAACTGTTAGTCGTTACATATATTATGAAGGAAATTGCTGAATATGTTTTGTGCTAGATTGGCTGGTCTGATGGGACAGGAATAATGCTCCCATAATTGCTGAATGGTTATGGTCTTCTGTCTGAGACCTGTTGGCTGTTGGCATTTTTATATATTCTTTTTGCTCTCGTCATTTTTTATTATCTTTTTCCCTTGCATTTTAGACTTCAAAAATATGATCCAAAAAAAAAAAAATCGCTTCTGCTTTCCTTTTTTCCTACATTTTGACATTTCATATATTTTTTAGACACTAAAATTACATGTCTTTGTGATTTCATACATAAATCTTTAAAGTGGCTATCTATTAGACCATCCTTAACCGTTCACCCTTTTCACCTACACTTTTTCTTGCCATGTCAGCGTCACCTTCTCACCCCCTTCACCTTCTCTTTTTCCCCTTAACCCTTCACCTTCAAATTTAATACCCCACAATACTACCATATACCCAATCAAAATAAAACAAAACAATAAAAAAATTAAAAATAAAAAGACCCACCCCGGTGATCCATTTCACCTAGCTTGCTTCACTTATTCATTTCACCAAGCCACCTTAATAGTTCACCTACATGTCTAGTCATTTCACCTTTCTTTTCACCTAGGCCTTACAAATGGTCTTAGAACAAATGCTATAACTAAATGGAATTGATCAAATCATATTAGATAGTATTGAACTAATTGTATTTTATAACATAATTGAATTATGGAGCTCAAGTTCCGCCACTTGGTTGTTTTCTAGCAGTTGTTTTTGCATCTTAAACTTATGTTAGGAGTGATAACATGGGCTGGTCTAGCAAGTGGGAATGGGTAAAAAAAAGTTTTAGTAGAAGTTGAAATGGGCACAGATAGGTTAAAGTTGACTTAAAACACTTTTTTTTCAGAAATTTCTAAAAAACAGGAAGAGTGTAACTTTTGATCACAAATCATATATTGTTTCAATAATATTCTAGTTTTTTTGAACGAAATGATTTATATGGTCTTAATATCTTATGCATTAAAATTCACTTTAGCCCTTTCGACCCAATAAAAAGTTACCTGAAAATGAGTCAGAATTTTCGCTGCAATTATATTTGTTCATTGGGTAGTTGTCTTAAGCTGCGGTAACTAATTGTTTCCTCCTGGTCGAGTTGTTGCACGAAGTAATTGTAAAATATATCCTCATGGAAGACTCATTAGTGCTGTCGCGGACGTATGTCATTACCCTTTGACATGAACCACGATATCATGCGTGCGTGTTCTTTATTTTTCCGTGCTTTACTTTCACATTGCCATTGCTCTAGTGTGTTTGTAGTGATCACAAAAATGGGCATTAGATATCTTTGATGTCATGTGTTTAATATCCACCCAAATAGTAATGATGTTATCACTTTGGTCTTGCAGGCTCCTAAAGAGTAAAGACTATGATATAATTGCCATACCCTTAACAAACAACGCCATAAAGATGTTGAAAATGCGAAAGGGGACCCCAGAAGAGTGGCTTCAGTACTTGGGAGGCCCATCTCCTTGACGTCAGTTTGGTTGTAATTTGTATATGTTCATGATTCAACCAAACCATAAAGCATCTTTCATAAATAATTTAATTATATTGTATATATGAACTTAATCTTATATGCTATGTATATTTATCTAGTATATAAATTTACATATCTATCGACATATGTATAACTCAAACAGCATGTTAATAAACGAATGTATATATACTTCTATACTATTATATAAAAATTTTCCATCCCACTACCAAACAAAAAAGTTAGAAAGTTTTTACATACGAAATTATCATTCTAACCTTAATGAATTAATTTACACCACTAATCCCTTATCTTCTAAAATATTTTAACTACCCCTTTACATCAAATACTTACACCCACCACCACCAACAGTCCGCCACCACCACCACCGATCGCCGCCATCACCGTCAGTCGCCGTCACCACCACATCGCCGCTGCCGCATTGCGCGGGTACAATGCTTGTATATATATATGCTTCTTTATCATGACTCCTTTGCCTTGAAATTTACATTTGATACCGATGCAATGACGGCTCTAGGATCGAAATTAACGTGTGTCCAATTTGGTTGAGGTGAAACACAAGACAAATAGATTGAATAACATGGGCCAGGTCAAGCCTGGTCGGGTCTTAATAACAAAATGTTACAAAGTACAAACTACTAAACAATAGCTTTGTTTTAATAGCAATTAAAGTTTTAAAATGACATTAATATAAACATTCTCAAATTTCAAAAAACTTATAAAAATATTTTAAATATTTAATCATGTTAGTTAAGAAACAATACATTAAAAAGAATATTTAATCACTGTTAATTTATTAAACATCTTGCATAAAAACTAAATTAATCACTAAATCAACCAAGTAAAATCGTTTATGACATAAATAAGAACTTGCTTTTTCTTTTGTAGTGTTTATAATATAGCTATTTTTGGTGTCTTACCATTAAAATAAATAAACTTATTAAAGAGAAAGTTTTGACCCAATTAACTAACTAATGTAGAAGTCCAATATATCCTTTTTATACATTTGCAAAACTCATATTCTTGGGCCTATTATTCACAACACCATCTTCCTCCCAAACGGTTAAATCTATTTTTTTTTCTTCTACAGCCATTAACAACAAATCTTCAGTTTAGCTGTATCAGTTTCAATATTTAAGTGTGTCCATATAAAAATTACCATATTCTCTATGAATATTTTTACAATTTAACATAGATCCATGGAGCTACTTTATGCTAAGGTAGATCCGCTCTTGTACCGACGTCTTGATGGGCATGACGAGTTAGCAAAATGGGTGGGACACAGGCAGGGAAGGTACCAGAAAAAAAATCCAAGAAGAAACAAAATTAAAAAATTCATGAAAAAAAATATTCAAGAGGGCCCAAAAGTTAAAAATTCATGACAAAAATTGCTTCCCCCCCCCCCCCCCTCTTTTTGGTACCGCCCTTGGACACAGATACAAACATTTAATTTTATGTTATTTGCAATCATTTTCTTTGTGCAATTTATTTCAAGTTTTCATAAATACTTTGTTATGATGCCGATTGATATAAACCAATATCATGTTAAGTTGGGTATAGAACGCACTCCAAAAACTTAGCTCAAAAGACAAAGAACATCTAGACTTATAAGCCGTCAACCAATTACATACTTGGTCATACCTTAAACATGATTACAAAAATAATACTCTTAAAATGAAAAATTAATATCTAAATAAAGTTAAATACACTTTTGTCACGGTTTCCATTTGAAAAGATAATTATGACGTGGCATGAGATGAAAGGTTAAAAATGATTTAATACGAATGTCCTTTGAATCCCTTCGAAAAAGTTCACTTCTGGTTCATAAACCAGCGAATTTGTCCATAGACATACCAAAGAATTAGTTGTCATATACATCAATCAATTAATATTAATTACGAGTTGGTACATCATCAATGTGATTTCCAGTGCTAGAAACAGAATTATCATGTAAAGAAAAATTTGAATTGTGAATTCCCTTCAATTATCATTTGGTTTTCCACTTTCCTTCATCAAGAGCAATTATTGCTGGAAGTAACAGTTGAAGAAAGTCTGTCCCACTGCAATTAATTTTAAGGAGGAAAAAAAAAATAAGCCTACCACTTACTTAAATTGATACATTTCCTCGATGTACAATTTTTATAACGCGCTAGGTAACTATACAATGCATAATTGTGATAGATTTTTTAAATGAGAAATTTGAATAAGTAATATTAAAAAGTGGCCAGTTTCATAATTAAAAAAAAAAGAGATGTTGACTTCAAGTAATTGAGTTTCTAATACATTCAGAATTTTTCTTCTCAAAATACTCTTTTGTCACTTTTTTTCTTATTTTTTACATTGATCAAACCAAAAGATTACTTTTAGTCTATGATAAATCATTTACATATATTAGTAATGATATCGCAAAGCATACATTTTCAAATGAGAAAAGACCAATTTCATTGAAGTCAGACATGTCTTTTGAAAGAAAACTAATAATTATATTGATCTAGTACCCTTGAGCTAAACTAATTTGACAAGTTTTAATCATTATTGCCTCGAGCATTATATAACATTTTTACAAGAACACTAAGGTCATCTCCAATGTAATTTTAGTGTGTTAGTTAAATTGGGTATGACTCGAGCCCCACAGAGCGGAAATCTCGAACCCATCCCGAGCCCCACGAATGAAAACCTCGGAACACGGTCCCTCGCAACCCCGAGAGAGAACCTTGAGGTTTTTTCGCATTGAAAAAGAAACCCAAACAACAAACGTAAGTGGTGGAATTTGAACCCGTGTCGTGCTTATGTGAGAAAACTCCTCTACCAACCTTTTTGATGAGGATTGGCCATCTCCAATGTAATCATGTAAGTATCAAAAAAATTTCAACATTTTAGTATAAAAAAACATCTTTTTAGTAGTAAAAATAATTCATCTTCAATGTATAATACCAAAAGTGTACATCAAATAACTATTTCAACTTTTTATACACTAGATCTTTGAATCACACAAAGTTATGTTTCAATCAAAAAAATTTGTTAATTTCTATCAACTTAACTATTTCAAAAGTTAATAATATATTATTTAATTTTAGTAATTAACCAAGATTAATTGATTGATAAAAAAAATAAATTAAAACAAGAGTCAATATTGTACAATATTTAATGTTCTTGACTTAATTTTTTTGGAAAATGATTGAATGAATAGTGTTGCAGTATTTTTGGAAAATGATTGAATGAATAGTGTTGTTGTTGTTGTTGTTGGTATATGTGACATAATAATAATAATACCGGGGGTGTTATAAACACCCCTCAAAAGGGACGAATTTTATAATGGCAAAATGGACGAATTTCGTCTTTTCTGATAAAATTTAAAATTTAAAAGTTAATAATATTTTAATATATTAATTAGTTATTTGAAAATTTTGTTTTATCTTCATAATTTATTATATATAAACTCTTTTTAAAATTTTAATATACCGTAGTAAATGATTTATTTTTATCTACATTTCGATATAAATTTCATCGCAATCAGAGACCGAAAAAATTTGTAATATTTTTATAACATTATTTTTTAATGCTTTGCGCTATTTCTTACACAATTGGTATGATATTAACGTTTATATATTGTAGCCACCGCATCACGCGAGTATCTAAAAAATTGTAACACATCACCAACAGGAAAGATTTATACCCGTTGCATTAACGCGGGCACTATACTAGTAACTAGTAAGTTATTAATGAGTTGGTGAGATTGTGCTTTTGCGTTAAAAAACAGTAGTATTGATAAGATGATATCAAGATTAAAATAAAATAAATTAAAATCTTTATCAAATTGAAGTAAGAAAAATGTTAACTAGAACTATACTCATCTCAAAAAGTTCATTTTTAAATTTTATAATAAAAATAAAACTATTTTATGCAGTTAATAATCATTAGCAAGAACTTGAAGTAATATGGAGTAATTAATTAATAGCAAATCCCATCCTAGATAAAAATCATATCAACCAAAAAAGATAATGTGTTTAAACAAAACAAACATAAAATGAAATAAACCACTAAAAACATCATGATATATATCATCTTCATCTTCTTCTCGTTGTCACCATGCTTGCTAATAATCATAAGCCTCATAAGCACAATGAGTTCTCTCAAATTTAACAAATGGAACCTTACCTTGAGAGCTTAATGGGACCTTCAAATGACATACAACTTTAGCTTCAAATTGAAACGTATCCCATGACAAAGTTGTTAACCTCATCTTAAGCAGCAACTTCAAATCAACTTCATAAACACCATCCTTACTCTCGGATTCATACAACGCTTTCTCATCACCGTTATACAACACCAATAGTCGTTCGCCTTTAAAGAATGCATTCACATTATTATTCTCCTTCTTATGCCCTACATAAAACCCTTGGACATGCTTTGTCGTCAATCTTTGGCCATGATACATTGCAGTAACTTTAATTTTATCGTAATGTATTCCCACTTGGCTATTAGGGTTTCTGAACGCCATGTTAACCTCAAGATTGTAGTACAAAGTGTTGTTTATAGGGGAGAGTTTGAATTGAGTGAGAGTCGCGTCATCCACGTGAAATTTGGGGTTGTTTGATGAATATAAGAGGGTCTCAAAGACAATAAATTTGATTACGAACCAAATAAGAAGTGTTACTAGTAGAAGAACAATGGTACCTGTTATACACTTGCAGTCGCATTTGCTGGGATTGGCGGTTTCATGTTGTATGGGATCGTCGGTTTCTTGTTGTTTGGGATCATCATCCATTTCTTGTTGTATGAGATGGTACTTTGGTTGATTTTCTGGCAAGAGTGACATTATAGATCGGAATAGGAGAACTGAAGTTTTTAGTGTTCTTACGCTATTCTTATTTTATAGGTGTTCTATTGGAAATATATTGATGATATATATATGTTTATAGACTTTTATTATTATCTTTGGATTGCCGTTATCAACATTTAAATAAAAGAGACATTTAAGTATGACGGGGTTATCTTGTTAAGATAAATTTATTTTCAAGTCAACCATATATGCATATCCAAGATATTAGCCATGTGATAAGGTGTTTTAAAATTCTACATTAATTATATTGGAATTGAAATCCAGCTGGTTCTATGTTATTTAATCATTCTGTAACTATATATGACGGGGTTATCTTGTTAAGATAAATATGAAATGAAATAGTTTAACTTATTTGTTAAGAACCTTTAAGAATATTGTATTTTACTAAATGTTATAAAATTGTAAAAACATCCATAATTCTCTCATAGCAGTTATATTCAAACACACAAGGAGTAGTTTATCGTTTCCATTATTTCTTTCGTTAGTATTATGCTTGTGGTTATGTACCATCTCAATCTCATAAATGTCCATCTCAATCTCATAAATGTCCATGTAAAATAATATATATAGGTCCTTATTCAAATAAAACAAATATTAAAGTAAAACAAATAAAACAATCTTTTCCTCTTAACTGAAAATCATTGTGCATCATAAAAATCTTCGTGCATCGGTGTATATATTTGTGCTTTATGAATCTTCGTGCATCAGTTTTATCATGATCCAATGGTTAACATCATATCCTATATTTGTTTTACTTAATAATCTACCATCTACCAATATATATATATATACTAGTTTTCAGACCCGTCCGATGGACGGGTGGTTTCAAAGCAAATGGTTCATAGCTGTCGTTTGAATACGTGTTCTTGCTATTCCAAATTATAGAATACTTTCCATCAATTTATTTTTGTATTCAATTAGAAAAATACTATATAATATAGCAAAAAAATTAAAGTGAAATGGCGAAAAAATAGAAAGCATAAAATTCTAAGAATACGAATACTTAAAATATAGAGGAAATAGTGTCTTGAAGCATTAAGGTTGTCAGAGGCCGTGAAGAACTTCTTTGTATACTACATTCTTCGTATGGTTTGCTGGATGACCTTCTTCATCACAAATAAGCACCTTCAGACCTTGTCTACTCTTGACCCTCGATAGTGCAACATAAAGTTGGACATGCTTGAAGACCGGCTTAGGTAAATATAGGCCAACCATCCCCAACGATTGTCCCTGACTTTTGTTAATAGTCATTGCAAAACAAACCGAAATAGGGAACTGTCGTCGTTGAAATTGAAAAGGCATTTTCTTATCAGAACTCGTCAATTTCATACGGAGAATATATTTTTGAATAAATTTTGAATTATTCTTTTAAAAACAAATGTTGTACCTTTTGAATAGGCCAATGTAGCAACAGTGATGGAGCAGGATGAGTGCAAGATAAACATCTCGCAACAATATCCATATACTATTATCAAATATGATGTATACCACCTTATTTCTCAGCATCTCTCTGTCAGCTTCCACCCTTTAAGGTTGGATCCAAGTAAATTAAAAGAAAATGCATTTCTCTGTCATCTTCCACCCTTTATTGTCATAGAGAATGAAGATATATGTAGTAGCAAGAGTCATACCAAGTGTTACCATCAATGATAATGCAGAATCCGCGATATATCATGTAACCTTCAAGAATGTCTAGCAGTCTTGTCATATATAACATTATAACATTTAGAGTAAAATCAACTGGTACATGGTATTGCTGTAAGAGAATATGTACTTCCCTAGAATAAAAAACTAAGCTCAATTAAAAGATAATAACATCTTTCAGTTTACTCTATTAAACAACTTGTAGCAAGATGATCTTGCAATACAGACCAAGAAAAACATGAGAATAAGTGGCAATGAATTAGAAAAAAAGAAAAGAAATGAAACTATTTTTTTAAAAACATTTGTTCGGCTTCAATGAAATTCCATGGACGTCAATTTAATAAGCTAGTTAATGAGCTATGTGCAACGTATATTTGAAGATCATGAAGAGCATAAAGGTTTCAATGGATACTGATCATCAAGAACCCAACAAAGCATTCCCATTGGTCCATACACGTAATCAAAAAAAGATGCAAGCGTACACAAACTTAAAGAGAATAAAAGCTTACTGATATGAAATCAAAGGCTTTAGTATCATCTTTCTTTG
>JAOEHQ010026397.1:0-13797 GCA_025447715.1 Asclepias incarnata
TGACTTGACTTGATGAACGTTGAGGCCATAGACTTCGGCATTGACGTGTTCTTCCTTGGAGCTGAAGTCCTTCATAAATCCGTTAATTCTGCTTAGACTTGGTCTTCACAGCTTACTCGTTCTTTCAGCATGTGTTGAATATAGTCTTCGATGGTCTCTCGTTATCTAAATAACGTTAGTATAAAGAAATATCTTGACTCTTCTTTTAAGATCCTGAAATAATTATCTTAAAGAAGAATAATTAAATATATTAGTGAACATGTAAGTTTATATCCTCAGAAATAATTCTTCGGGATATCTTCTAATTGAAGATCCTGAAATACAAACGTTAGTAATAGGGCTTGATTGAGTCAATATCCTTAGTCTAAAATTTCACCCCAAACAGACATGATCATATTATTGTTAGGAAGATTATATCTCATTCTTTGAAAAGGGTCATGATCATATTGTTAGGAAGATTATATTTTTTTAGGAAGATCATTTTCCTTTTTTTTTATTATTCAGTTAATGGTTTTGAAAACCATACTCGTCCGGTTCAAGCTTAGTAAAATATGGAAAAATCAATTGCAGGAGCTTAGATTCGCACCCGCGCTTGCGGGAACAAAAGCTAGGGTCCGGCCAACTCATGATAGCCATGTTTGTATAATAACTTCATATACAATAGATATATATCTCAAGTGCTTAGCTTAGATAAAGCTCAAAAAATGATTATGGGCATGGAATCGACCGCTTGACTTCAAAATACAATGAAAGCATGCATTGCCATACCTTTAAATACGTATTTGTGGTTATATTTCAACACATATTCCATACATATTGTTTAAGTATTTATGTTGCTTAAAATATTAAATATAAAAGACCGGTTTTCCGGTCCGATCCAACCGATTGGACCGGTTAAACCTTGAACCGACCACTAGACCGGTTCAATGTCCGGTCCGGTTCTGAAAACATTGCTTCTATTTCTATTCCATTATACAAAGTTTTATAGTAACCACATTTAAACTGATAAGCCCATAATATAAATGGCCCATATGTATAATCTAAATGGCCGAATGCGAAACAAACACACAATCCTCTCTAGCTAGACCAAGAGAATGAGGAAAGAGTTCAAGAATTTTTAAGATATTTTATAAACAGTTATAAACATATTGGAGACGCATTATTGTTATTTACTTATTTACTTATTTTATAAACCAGTTAATCGAAAGCTTTTTCATATTCCTGTTTATTATTCTATTAAGCTAATTAGATTAAGATAGTCGATGACGTACATATAAGGTGTTGTAATAATCATTAACAACTTGGAAACTCCATAAGACTTTGTTTGTATCATAAATAAATCATAAGACAAGACAAAGAATCATGTTACAAATGGGAAATCCAAGACTTCGATCCGCTCTAAATACTTCGTCTGTCTTTGTCCTTTGAGCATTTTCGGCACGCAATTTATGCTACATAAAATACAAAAATAATAATTTATCATCGTATATTCCCCACAATAATGTTGTCAAAAAAACGGCAATATAAGTTTCACCCTGAGAATATAAATAAGCTCGACTGTTGAGCATAATTATTACTAATTGTATTTTAACATTTTCTCGAACGATAACCTTCGAATAGAACCAGTTAGTCGGTTGTCTTAACCGGGTCTTTCTACATCCAGCGCCGAGTAGATATCTAAGGAAAAACCGTTGAAGGCCCGCACCCATCTTAAATGGTTTTGGGTCCTTACCGGGATTAGAACTTCCGCCTCTAGTGTAAAACCTGGTGACTCAACCAGCTGAGAAGGTATTTACCATCATACTTAAAGTGTAATTAGTGCTATACTTACTAACCTTAATCCCAAAGATCGGACCCATTTTCATGTTTCATGTTCTTTGAATACGTTACATTTTGCATGAAAAATATAGCCAATCACTTTCTACCACGTCACTGCATTCCCAATGTTTATTAAAACGTAAACTTCATTAAAAACTTCATAACAAAACCTCAAACTCTGTAATGGCGTCCTTCTTCATCTTTTGCCTCACACTCATCACACTTTTAGTACCACAATCGAAGGCCCAAAGCACGTGTGCGACACAAAAATTCACAAACAACAAACAATATGATCATTGTAGCGACTTACCCCAACTCAATTCTTACCTACACTGGAATCTTGACACCGTGAATGACACGGTATCAATTGTTTTTATTGCACCACCGGCCACCCCTAACGGTTGGGTTTCTTGGGCTATAAACCCAACCGCTGATGGGATGGCTGGTTCACAGGCATTAGTTGGTTATAAAGCGTCTAATGGGACTATGGTTGTAGATACTTATAATATAAGTTCATATTCAGATTTTGCGAAAGGAAAGTTGGCTTTTGATGTGTGGGATATGACATCTGAGTATCAGGATGGTATGATAAGGATATTTGCAACAATTGAGTTGCCAGTTAATGGGGAAACGACTGTTAATCAGGTGTGGCAAGTTGGGGGCAGGGTGTCATCGAATGGGTTTCCCGCTCAACATGCTTTTCAAGCCGGAAACCTGGGGTCTAAAGGAAGTTTGGACTTGTTGAGTGGCGAGATTTCTGGTGGTGGAGATGGGAATTCAAAAACCAAAAAAAGAAGTGTAAGTACATTCATTTTTGATACCAATTATAACATGGGCGGAAAAAGAAATAAAAGTACGTTATTGTAACACAATTCCTAGGATTATTTCGTCGGTAGTATCAAAATGAAATTACTATATAACTTACTGTAAATCTGTAATTGATAAAACTAATAACGTTTCTTGATATTTATATCAGTTAAACCTATTTAATTACTTAATTTTACTTTTATGATTGAGGAAAGTTTTTTATTTGGTCTTTTTGATTTAGATTCATGGGATACTAAATGCAATAAGTTGGGGGATTCTTTTTCCATTGGGGATAATGATAGCTAGATACTTGAGAACTTTTCCGGCAGCTGATCCGACATGGTTTTACATACATGGGTTCTTGCAAGTCTCGGCTTATGCTATTGGGGTTGCTGGATGGGGTACTGGACTCAAGCTAGGAAGTGAATCAAAAGGTGTCAGATATTCCGGCCATCGGAATATTGGAATAGCTCTCTTTTGTCTTGCCACACTCCAGGTACACTCTCTATTGAAGTACTGATCTCAAAAAGATTTAGAATTGATTTTGACTTTTTAATGAGAAGTCAATACTTTTGATAAAATAAGTCAAATCTTCATATGTTATGGCATACGTCACAAAAAAAGTAACAATAATAATAGAACAAAAACTGTATTTTGGTACTTGAGTGATGGAGGCTCAAGGATACTCCAAAGAAGTCCTGAGTTCAATCCTCCACTACCGTAACAGAATTGGGGTCACGTCTTCCTTTTAAAAGAAGATTTGGATGAATTATATACGAGTTTTCCTACAAATCCCTTTTGATAAGTGAGCCATATTGATAACGCAGTGTTCAAAGAAAAAATGAAGTTTGGATCATGATAAATACTCTCATGAATCTATATTTCATTTTATAAGATTTGGTTATTATAATGACAAACAATTTGACTGTGTTTTTTTTATAGGTTTTGGCATTGTTCTTGAGACCGAAAAAGGGCACAAATTCAGATTTTACTGGAACATATACCACCACGGAACAGGATATGCAGTAATAGTTCTTGGCATACTGAATGTGTTCAAGGGCCTTGAAATCTTGTCGCCTGCAGGCAATTGGAAAACACCCTACATAATTGTAATCTCTTCTTTAGGACTGACTGCATTGGTTTTAGAAGCATTTACATGGTTTATTGTGTTCAAGTGGAAGTCTGGGAAGGCAGCTAAACCCTCTAGCAATGGTCAGGCTAAATAGCATCCAGTGGCACCAAAATTTGAAGACCCTTTTCTTTTTACCTTTTTGAATTCATTCATTGTGCCTTTTAACACTTAATCGTGTTGTGTTTGCGTCTTTAGGGACTTAATCGATTGGCTTATTTTGTTCATTGTGGTTATCTTCTTGTACAATACAATCACCTTACATTATGTTGTTTACTGCCAGTTTAATGGTTGGTTGAAGCTTTTTTAGTACCATTCTTTCTATGTCGACCGGATGTTATAACTAGTAATGTGCACTAATTGGGAGTTTGTTAGTCAACTAATCGGTCGGTTGGTTTGGTCCTCAAACTGAAATGGTCATTTTCACTATATATAATTCACTAATGTAAATGTATAGTACATAAGATGATGATTAAAAAAAAATGTTTTGAACAGAGGATATTAAGTTGATATGTTTAATTCAATGAGTCGTGAATTTGATATCCTAGCATTTTCTTTTTGGTAAATCGTATGCTTGTTTAGTGAAAGGATTCACAATGGCTAAAGCCTCGAAATTTTGTATCTGTACCTTGCGTCAGCTGAAAGTTCGTCATGAACCAACTGCCTGGGCTTGGTTTCGCCGACATATTGATTGAGTTTCACGTCCCAATCTAACTTACTCGACAAAATGCTAACCAACATTTCACATCTAAACTCACAGTCTAATATATAAATACTCTTTGATAACAACAGTTTTTGTTTTTTACTCTCTACATATTCTGATTTAAGTGAATATATATTTTAAAATCTTGCAAAATGGGTTAATAAACTTCATAGATTATGCTGATGGGCATAGTTGATTATGACAATTGAACCTATGAATATTAAATAATGTCAATCTAGTATATATTTTTTTGGCCCGTTGATCAAATAGTGTGGTTCCTACTTGATTTGAACATATTGGATCAGGGCACTATATGGCAGTATGTGATATGTAATGATGATGGTATGATGACTACACTATATGAAAATGAAATATGTGACCTCATACATACATCATTCATGCCTCATATGATCCATTTTTTTTAAATGGCGGGAGTATTATTTATTAAAAAAAGACCGTCTAACAATATACTACAAGTCGAAAGTAAAAAAAAAAAAAATACAATCTAAAATACATGAATTTACACAAACTCATACGATCAACTTGTTTCATAAAGTTGTGCCCTTTTAATTTCATGTCAATTGAGATTCTTCAAGCTACTCAAGACATCACCTCAGCAAGTTATCAATGAATAGTGCCATTTATTTAGTAACTCCAAAAACAGCCTTTTGGCTAAGCTTGCGATTGCGAAAAATCTTCCATTTTGGCTGGACGTTAGAGACACAAGCAAGATTTAAATGCTAAAAAGCTAAAATTTGGTATAAAATAATATGTAAGACGAAAAACAAGTGACAAATTTGCATGGTTTGTACAATATAAGACAAGATTGGTTTCGAGTTTTTGACACCTAGATATGGGATATGATGTCGATGAATTGAAATATGAAAGCATGGCTATAAAATTTTGTTACATCTAAATCTTATCTCGAATCGATTTATGAACTTATTTGTCAGCAATTTACCTTGAAAGTGTGGTCCTATTGTCTACACCCATGTAGTGCTTTCTTGAGAAAGTTTGCCTTTTTTTTTGTTACCATTATGAAGTTGGATGAAAATTGACTTTAGATGCTAAAAAGATGTTATAGATGAATAGCATCTTTATGTTATCACGATTTTATGTAGTAGATTAGGTTATGGATCCGTGTAATACGCGAGTAACTACATAAAGAAAATATTAAATGTATAAAAATGATAACGACATGATTTTTTATTAATGATTGGACGCATCGTAAAAAGATATATTTTATGTTATAAATAAAAAATTAAAGAAACACGTACAAGACACAATTTTATACTAGGTTATGGAACCTCGTAATATATAAAAAGTTTGATGATAAAAAAAAAATCCCAATAGAAATAAAATATAGATATTTATAAGAAATCTATTAAAATAGTATTTAAACGGTCAAAAGTATGACACAATTTTAATAGAATGTGAAAATCATTCGGTTATTTAGGCTTATTTCATCTACATCGATGACCAATGTCAAAAAACGATTGCCAGAGACTTTCAAATTTTTCTTTAAAGTTTACCGAGTATCGTGCATTTTACTGACAAGAAAGTTATCATTAGTGGGTTGAACATGATTAAGAAGAGTCATATAGAAGAGTTTATTCTTGAATTCGATATTGTTTTTGAGGTATGCAAACTATACACAAGTACCAAGTAAAATATATACACTAAATAAGATTATAACTAGGTCTAGTGATTTACGTTAAAAATAAATGTTTATTGTTAAAAAAAAATGAATTCATGCTATTATAACTATGATAGACTACTAATCAATTATTATTATTATTATTATTATTATTATTATTATTATCTTTATCTTTATCTTTCTATATACTAAAAGACAACTGATCTAACCACTTATTGACCAATCACAACTCTTCATACCTCCAAATTAAACCTTGCTTATATCATCTTTATATTTACAATTTAAACCTTATTTAAAATTAATTAAATATCTATAATAATATTTACTATTAATTAAATATCTATAATATCTATATATATTTACAATAAAATAAGTGAAATTCTTTGTTAATCTTTATATCTACAATTTATATAAAGATTATATTAAAAAAAAACACAATACGTATATAATCTTAGTTAATAGATTAGATAGATAAAATATAATATTATTAGTTTAGGAATCAAACTAAATTTATATATTTAAAAATATACATGATATCCTAATAAATTGTTAACCAACAAAAAAGTTTTATATGTTAATAAAATTATCCATGACTTTTAATAAACCCGTGTATTACACGGGTCCAAATTTAGTTAGTCTACTAAACTTTATTATCTTATGTAAAGATAATAAAAATCTACTAATATGTAAGAATTATCTTTCTTGGTGAATATAATATCTTACTAATAATGTAAATTGTCTCAACCACGAGTGACCTGAATTTAATTAATTTTTTTTCCTCACTCACTATTTCTTTATATATATATATACTAGACTCATGTCCGCATGATGCGGCGGCGATGGTGGTAGCGACAGCGGTGTGGTAGTGGCGGTGACGGTGACGGCGAGTAGTGAAAGTTATTGTGCAACTTTCCATCACTTTTTAAGAACACTGAATGCCCTCTAGATATCCTTTCATACCGACTCTTGCTTTTTCTTAAAATGTTTCCTCATATCATTAACCGGGTCGGTAAAAGTCTTCACAAATGTTGCATATTCTGGATAAATGTCGTCACCCAAATAGTATCCCATATTGTAAAGGTTTTCGTTTGCATAAAACGAAGCTACAAGTAAAAAAATATACCATATAACTAAAAATTAAATATATAAGTAAAAATTAAACAAATAAGTAAAAATTAAACATATAAATAAAAATTATATGTATACCTGTCGGCACCAAACCCGATATAATTTTTTCAAAAATAGGCTATGATTCGAACACATTGATGCCGTTGTGCGACCCCTGCTATCCAATATACGCATTCAAAATCCATAAATCACACGACGTAACCGCCTGAGGTATCAACGACGGTCTACCTACATCATCGCGTGTGTGAGTACCTCGCCACGACGTGTGACACATCTCCCACGGCCAATGCATGTAATCGATACTACCAATCATACCGGGAAAGCCATTAATTTGATCATGCACGTCGTATATATGTTGAAGATCACTCCAAGATGATCTTCATAGGTAGGTAGGTCCATACAATTCAATTATACCTAAAAAAATATAACATATGTAAACTACACTAACAATTAACATATACGTAAAAAAATATATATGCTAAACTAATAATTAACATATATCTAAAAAATATATAAATTAATTTTTTTTTTAAAAGTACCTCTACAAAAATGTCGGCATGCCTCCGTTGAAGTCCTTTCCGCCATTTGCAAGTACTCGTCAAGAAAGTCACTGTTCACGTCGTATGCTAGCTGTCGAATTACGGACGTACATTTTTGTAGCGCGGTAAAACCTAGCTTCCCAGCACCGTCATATCTTTGTTGAAATTATTTATACTCCGTCTCCAAGTCATCGGATATCTTCAAAAACAACCCCTTACTCATACGAAACCATTGCCTAAATTGCGTCGCGTTGTATGTCGGTTCGTCAGTAAAGTAGTCACGCATCAACCACTCTTGTGCCTCCACACGACGACGTACAAGTACTACCCTTCTTCTAAACGAAGGTTCGGGTTCCTCATCCCCCTCCTCTTCCGCAACTCGCCTGATTAGATTAACGGCCAAAGCAACTGCACTCTCGACGGCGTCATCATATATACTCTTCCGAGTCTGTTTGTGTGTTTATGTAGTAAACAAGGATGTGTTTTTCTTAGGTTATTGAGCCTAATAAGGGATTTTAACGTTGTGGAAAATGTAATGGTTGGTGATGTGAAAAATGTAAAAATATGTAAGAATGTTTGTATAGTTGGAGGTACAAGATTTTAAACATTTTTAAAAATATAATGTTATAGCTGACTAGGCAATCAAGAACGTCTCTAGCATTGAAGACCGTCAAATATACATGTTGTCAATTAATTTTTTCTTTAATTTAATGACTTTTTGCAGAAGATTGTTTACTAAAACGGCATACATTGACTCAAGAATCCAAATAAGGCCCGCTTTACGTTGTTTGCCTTTGCCGGCTATGAAAACTACCTTTTGGGTTTGGATGAGAACAAATAACTCATCAACGTACCTCAACAGGTGCGGATTTTGTAAAACTTCATAAAAAAATTGCAGTTTTTCTCAATGTTTTAAAACCGGATTTTTCGTCGACCGGTCAGTCAACCGCGAGCGGTCGGACCGGCCGGTTGAACCGTTTGATATATTTTTTTATTTTATTTTAAATGCTACTAAACTTGTTACAAAAAAAATAATACAAAATATTTATAATCCAAATAAAATATATGTTTTAATATTCACAAACAACTAAAAATAACATTAAAGTATACACATCATCATAAAAAATTTTAAAAAACAATAAATACAAAATCGGTTGAACCGGAAAAACCGGCCGGTTCGAACCATTGAACCGGACACTAAAAAACTGGGTTTAAAAACCGGTCTCTTGACCGCGAACCGATCAAACCGGCCGGTCCGGTTTTTAAAACATTGGTTTTTCTAAATAAACTGGGTAAAAATTTAAAAAAATAGTAAAAAATAAAATATCACCTTGTGGTATTTGATCATGGATCTACCACTACACCTAGCTTGCGGGTAATATAAAATATTACTGAACTGATGAGTATTTTTTTTATATATTTTATACCGTATATTTTCTATGTCCATTAAATGTTTATTAAACCACCTCTAAAGTAGTTTATTGATGAGATGTTTCGATGTTATCACAAAAATGTTTCAGGTTTTAGCTCTTCAAAAATCATCTTTGGGTGACCATTGAAGAGTTCAAAAGCAGTCACATAAATACCCAGGTTAAAATGAGTACAGTATATATCTATGTCAAAACGCTCGTCATGTACGTACGTTATGTATATGAAAAGGGCCAACTATATATTTATCAAAAAGATATATTTCTTTTATAACGGAAAAAAGCAAAAAAAGCTATGTTTGGATTTTGGAAGAACAATGAGGGGCCATATGTGCATCATTACAAGATTACATGGGCCATTTAGAATGTTCCCATGAATACGAAATGCACTTGCTAGTAGAATAACTTCTTTTCCAAAATATTGGAGGAAGATCACTATATCAATCCCAATTCTCATTCTCAAATAAATAAAGATTGGTATTTTCAAAATCGGTCAGGGGCTCAGTTAATAAAATAATATAATATAATATAGTTGTACACTTATCATAAAATTCAGAGGTTGAGCTAGATACAATTATTTTATGCACGTTAACCCAAGGCCTGTATTTAACATTTTCTTTTTAAAATTTTTAAAATATATAGAGACGAGAAACTATATTTATCAAACCTGTTATATCATTTATGAAAACGTTATTCTTCATTTAACAAGCATTAATTGATAAAAATACATTGGAATTTTAAGAAAAAAAAACCCTATAATAAATGGTAAAAAGTTACCACAAAATCTAATAATATAGATTACATTACACCTAGTAACATTCGATGAGCAAGTTACAACTATACCCATAAAAGAAACTAAAATTATTGAAAATAAATGAAAAACAAACGTACAATCTTCAATTCTATTTTCAAGTGATCGATCAAAAGATCAACCCCAACAAACATCCCGAAAACATCAAAAAAACGCAAACTCTGGCTATACCAGAAGCCGAGCTAGTAGTGCTCGGTGCAGCCATGGGATTACCGACGCTAGTCCCATTACTCTTAACAACCATTCCTTCAAGCTGCAACTTCGCCATAGCCTTCAAGTTCCCGGGTAAAAAATCATGTTTCATTGGGACACCATTCTTTACCGAACCACCAACTTGCCACACATGATTAACCTCTGTCATTGTCATGGGCAACTTAACCGTAGCGAAAATCATCATCGTTCCATTTGAAAACTCAGCACTCGAGTCTACAACCTCAAACGATAACTTCCCTTCAATGATAGAAGAATACGAGCTAATATTATAAGTTTTGACGGTCATGGACCCTTTAGAGTCCTTAAATGCTATAAAAGATTGACACCCTACCATGCCCGTGTCAGTCGGGTTAATAGCCCATGCGATCCAGCCATTTGATGTGGCTGGAGTCGCGACAAATGCCACGGACATGGTCATGTTTTCGGGTGTGAAAGTGTAGTGTAGGGTGGAATTTAAGGTTGGTAAATTCGTACAATTTGAATATGTTTTTTTGTTTGTGAATTTTTCGGATGTACATGTTAGTGAATGCACCGGTGATAATCGTAAAATGAGTAGTGTGAATGTGAGTATGAGGAGGGAGGATAACGGTGGTGAGAGGCGGAGCAAGGCCATGTTTTGTGGTGGTTTATATGATTTTTAGGATATGTATATATTTTGGAGTGGTAAATATATATGGTGAGATGAGATAGTGTAAGTTTATATAATGAATGGATGGTGTATGATCTCATATATAGTTTGTTACGTGATCCCCGGGATTTAAACTTTATCTAATTAAATCCTCTCGAAATTCGAAAATTAATTCCAAAGCGTTTCTTTATATTGTTTGTTTAAAGTGGTTTATATAATTTTTAATTTATATATTGGCAAATTAGTTTTTATTGCTACTTTGTGTTATTTAAGTATTCCGTTTCATAAATTAGATGAGGCATTAATAAAACAAATATATATTGGTTTAATTATGGTTAATATAATTATAGTTTTAAAACAAAGGTTTTTGTTAGCCCTTAGGGCTATCAGTATAAACTATTTGGGTGCTTTAAAATTTATACTTTGTTATATGAAAATTCAGGGATGTTGTTTTTTATGTATAAAGTACTAGTTTTTATGTATGTAATAAGCTACTAATGACACGAGTTTTTTCCACTCCTTTTGTGATCCTCGCAGTTAATGTTCTCGAGATGAGTCTAGAGATTGTATATTTACTTTTGTTTTACGTCTAGACTTCTTGTATTTGTATTTGGGGCAACTAGTATCTTGCTAGTGTGCCTATTATAGTAATATATCTCAATTTTGCCGTTCAAAATAAAAAATAAAAAAATAAGCTACTAATGACAACCGTTGTGACTGTCATTAGCATTTTCTTTAAAACAAATACATAAAGAGTTGACCGCATGAAAATGGATGAAGATTGAGAACGCAGGAAAGGTGATAATAGTTTGGCTTCCATGTGAAGGAAAATTCATGTTGAATATTATGGTAATGGCATGCATGAACGCCCAACCTTTATGATTATTTGTTGCTAAATAATTATTGAATGAATAATTAAAATTTTCTCAACGGTTCAATTTTATCAGATTAGAAAGGCCTAGGAATTATAGGATATGAGGAAGGGTAATTTTAGAATTTTTTTTTTTTAAGGCACCAAGGTATCAATCATCATATATATATACCTCTATTTCATATGTAAAATATGATTTGTACATGTATAAATATAGTTTTTTTGAAATATGATTTATACATGTATAAATATAGTTTTTCACATGTGAAATATGTATGTGAAAAACTATGTCTTCACATGTACAAGTCGTATTTCACATGTGAAAAACTATGTCAGTACATGATTGGTTCATTGGTTCTCTAAAACATTAGGAATCTGGATATATTGAAATTACCTCAAAGGTGGTTTAGTAGTCAAGAGATTTGATTTTCACAAAAGATGTCTTGGGTTTTATCAAATTTGATAACATCTTAAGTCGGTCATGAAAAATGGTTAGAAAATGGCCACGGGATAACATCCAAGTCAAAAGAATCGCCGTCTCTAAATGGCCATGTAAAAAAGGGTTAAGAAACAACCACGTGGATATTCCAGTTTGACCAAACGTACATTTGAGTCAAAATAACATCCCCACCAAACACTAAAAAACCTCATTCGTTTATCCTTATAAGTTAAAATGATATGTATATTCTAGGGAATAAGGGATTAAGAATATATTGTGTGCAGGTCTATCAATATTGTGTAAGAACATACGGAACATGTACAAAACATTTCTCTAGCTAGCTACTTACCATTTACCAAATTATAAAGTTACAATGTTTTAAGAGCTAGCTGTCATTATTTTAAACAATTGATATATGTAAATATATCGCATACGTGTGTACACATATCATGAATACATATTCTTGAGTTTGAAGGAATTGAATATATATATACACGTTAGAACTCTGAACTTATGGCATGATTTTGGGTGTATTGTATGTATAACTCCACCTTGCCCTTTTATAACGCCTTGGAGATTGGATATTGGGTCGTGTTGTAGTACCATTGTGATCCGCATTCACGCTTATATAAAAGAACCACACATTCATCTTATCATTGTTTTCTTTTCCTTTTTTTCTTAAACCAAATTTATTGTTATGCGTGATAATTGTAGTCGTATATTGGTAGGTTGATCCGATATAAGATTTATTATAGTTAATGATGATGATATGCCCATCTTTGAAATGAATCCTTGAACTTTAGTCCCCAAAGACCGATGGTAAAACTTTTAGGAATACGATTATCCAAACCAAACCATTTTTTCAAAAAATTTTTTTCTGTCATATCAGCATTACATCACTTCTTTCTCATTTCATATCCCAGAAATTATTACTACCAACCATGCATTTTTCTCACTTCTTACTCAAATATTTTATTATTATCATAAAAATAAAACAAATCTCTTTATTATTACTATTGGTTGAAATTTGTTTGACCCCACCACAACCCCACCTTTCTTTCTCACGTTTTCTCTCAGAAAACATTTTGAGAAACTCGTTCAGAAAATTGGCATGCTAATAGTATTTTTGAGAAAATGGTGAGAAAACACTTGAGAAAATAAAGGTTGGCAAGGGCCTAAAGTTTTACCCATGTTCCCATAAAGACTCCCAGGCGTAAAACATAGTATGTTGAGACATGTTTTTTACTTCAGGATGCACGTCATTCGCATCAACACTTGAATCTTACTTCTCTAGTAAAGGAAACTAGAGGCTGATGTCATAAAATCCGAGTTGGCGACCATAGAAGCTGTGAACGTCACGAAATACACGGACTCGCCTACATCACTGCGTGAAATCGTATAGATACAGTATACGTTTAAGCTTGTGTGTATGTATAGATACAGGTTTGTGGGGGCTTTGCAGAGGATAAGAGTTTTGGTATTAATTGGTAGGTTCCTTCTCAAGAAAGATGTATATATTTGTTTAAACATGTGGGTTAAAGATGTGGCTTAGATAATTTGATTGTTTATTTATTTTGTTTAAAACTCTGTTTTTGAAATAAAGTTTCAATTTGAGTATTAATGGCAA
>JAOEHQ010026408.1:0-13797 GCA_025447715.1 Asclepias incarnata
GGCCGGGGGTCGGGTTTGCCCCCCCCCCCCCCCCCTCCGGGCCTCCCCTGATTATATACGCCTTATATATATGATGTTAATATATATTTTCATACATATTATGTATCTTTAAGAACCATATATAATTTAAACTTCTATTAAATACATGAAAACTTAATTCTATAATATAAAATTTTTGAAAAAAAAGCCGACTATAAGAATTATTTAAAATTAGAAAATTAAATAGGAAAGAAAAAGTAAACTTTTCCCCAACATGGACGAGTAACTTTTCACCACTCCCAATCTTTCACATTACCCTATAAACCTACCCTTCTTCTTCAACATCCATTTTCATAGTGTCCATCTATTTCCATCTCCTTATTGTCTATTTTCACCCTTTTTATGCTTTAAACAGTTGTACAGTATGCAGTATTAATTGTACACCCTTTTGTCTTACATGGTGGAAATAGCACAACCCTTTTCATATTCTAAAACAAAAAAACCTGCAAGTATGGACATCTAGACAATACACTTCATTTTTTTAAAATCAAAAATATGTTGCGATTCGACCATATATTATTGAAGATTAGGGGTGGCTCGGTTCAAAAAAACGTTTATAGCGGTCGACTCTGAGCTAGCCTTGCAATGGAAAGCATGGATGGTCGGAGGGGGCTAAGCACCCGCAAGTCCCCCTAATAGCTCCGACCCTGCATGTAGGATTCAAACAATAAACATTAGATCAAGTAACATCGTTCAAAAATTCAAGAATCAGGCAAACATCCCCCATTATATTATTATCATCAAATCCTGGATTACATACATATACATGGTATATATATATACAACTACAAAAACCCATTATTATTATTACCATCATCATCAAATTCTAGGTATCTACATACATACCCATACGTCTATTTACTAAAACAGAAACTTAAAAAACCCATCAAATTCCTACAACCTTCGTTTTTTGATAACCCTCACTTTCAGATCTTGAAACAATCGTATAACACAAGTGATACCTACCCAAATAGAAAATCAAAATCATAACAATAAACCATCAAATCACATTAACACCTTTAAAAAAAAAATCAAATCACATTAAAAATGCTTGACAAAGAAAACTGGTGGGGGAAGAGTGGTTGCTACGGTGGCTGGGTTTGACCACCGGCGTCGTGGTGTCCGATGGAGTTCCGACCTGAAGATGTGTTCTTAACCTTTCTTCCTTTTTCTTTAAGTTTAAGTTACTGCCACCATTATTACTACCACTATTCATATCCCCACCACCACCACCACCGTCTTCTACCTCCGGCAGCTTCTTCACCACCACCGTCTTCCAGCTCCGACGGCTTCTTCACCATCACCGTCTTCTACCTCCGGCGGCTTCTTCACCACCACCGTCTTCCACCTTCGGCATCTTCTTCATTAGCTTCTTCTGGCACCATCACCACAACCGTCGGTCGATCTATATATCTAATATATATATATATATATCTATATATATGTATATAGATCTATATATGCGGTGGTGAAGAAGCTGGTATGTGTTGGCAATAATCTAGATCGATAATCTGATTGTGTTTGTTTTTCTTCTATTCATCATCAAGAAATATAGATACCGATTGTGTGGGTGTGTTTAGTTACATAGATGGGTTTTTGTTTTTGTTTTATATTTCTAGATGGGTGTGTATGTGTTGGACCTGGATTTATCCAATTTTCAATTCCAGTTTTATTTTGATTCATTGTGATAGATCTAGAAAAAGTGAAAATGGGTGTTTTGTGTTTTTTTGTTTTTGAAAATGGTATGAATATGAGTTTAAGATTTGATGTTGATGTTGAAAATCTGGGAAAGATATAAGACGAAAATGAATTTAAGATTTGAAAATGGTATGAATATGAATTTAAGATTTGATGTTGATGGTATGAATATGAATTTAAGATTTGATGTTTAATGGGAAAGGTATCTGTGTTTATATTGCAATAGATGGGGAAAAAGGATGGTAAAAGACGAAAATGCCCTTACATGTTTTTCACATGGCAACTTAACGGCGGATTACCTAACAGAGTTAGGGCGTGGACTGCAATTGAAAAAAAAAAAGCCAACTTTAGGACTAAAATTGTAATTTTTTTAGTTTAGGTCCTGAAAGCTCAAAACGGGCCAAGTTTAAAGACGAAAAATGTAATTTACCCTTATAAATACTCTAAACACAATACAAATATTAAATTAAATAAATGGAAGCTTTCCAATATTATTTGATGACGACACAGTTGTGATAGTATCTCATACTATTGCATTTATTTTGTCTGATTAACATAACTTTTGGAGTACATATGTATGCTCCAAAATGCAGAAGCAATGCAAAACCTTTCAAGAATGATACCCCCTTAGATTTCGGGTTGATAAATACCTTACAATTAAGCAATAAAATCAACTGATGTCCCAATTTCAAGATCCTTAAAAGTTGGAACATATTATCATTAACACTAATAAGACTAAAAGATGTTTGTTGACATTGAAAACTAAAATGTAACAAGCAAACACTCTTATTCTGATAAATAATATGAGTAATAACATGGTTTCCGATAGTAAAAAGGTTTACATTCCCCTAACTATAAAAACCAACTATTTTTTAGTATACAACCAACCCGAACGCAGTAAACATCCATATGTACCCAAAGAACTAACATGGACTAGAAGTTGTATTCAACCATCAAGGGTGAGAACCTATGCTTTACCTACACAAATAAACAATCCATCAAACTACTCGTCGAGTCCATACGTCTCTCCAAAATAACTGTCGACTAACATATTGGCCATCATTCTAAGATCTTCGTTTTCATGAAACTGAAACCGTTCCATTGCATCTATTCCATCTGCTACTTCAACATGCTTCTGACCCTCACCATTCGGCATCCCTCTTAACACCTGAGGATTAAATTCATTATTCTTCTTCTTTGTTTATCTTTTGAAGTAATCAACATTTAGGTTTTATATCAGTTTAGCCCATGGGACTTGCTATTCTATCATTTAACTATTCAAGTACATAAAAACGCATATACTTGCTTTGTGTTCTTGAAACATAGATATTTTAGGACTTAAGAAATAAAACTGAGAAAATATGAGGGCTTGACTCATTGTAGTTTCTATCATTTTAAGTCCCTGCGATATTTATGTTAATTGACACACAAAAAAAAGAGTACAGGGGTTTTACCGCCAACAACAATAGTTCATATTTCATCATATTCAAAAACTTTATTTGAATGTTACCAGTTCGATGAAATGAAGTCCAATTCGTGCAGCTTCAAGATCAGCTGACCGTACCAAATTGATGAAACCACGAAGACATCCATTTCTGACAAATGCAACCAAGTGGTCTAATAATAAGCTTGGCCTACCGGAATCATCAGCAGGAGCCACACAGAGGTTGCCGAGAACATATGCTACCTCTTTTTTTATGTCAAATGGCGCAGCAGCAAGAAGATGCAATAATAACGATCCTGCTTCACTCTTGCATATCAGTTGCTTGTGAGCAATCGAGCCTGCTGCTATGTTAGATAGCACCCAAGCTGCTTCCTGCAAAAACCAGTTCTTTTTAGCAACGTATGATATCTAGGAGACAATTTCAACCAAATTACTTATGAATGGGTTGATCCAGCCGGGTTATGGTCTTATCTCTAACATGTCAAACGGGTCCAAAATTGGCCAAAGTGCAGTTTTAATAAAACTTCCAAGATTATTTTATTTGAAAGATTATTACTGAAATATTCAAGAAAGGTAAAACGTAAACGATCTGCAAACAATCTGGTGCAAGTCATTAAAGAAGTGGTCCACTGGTCCGTTTGAAGCTATGCACACTCAAGTTCAAGCATATGCCACAATTGGTAATGGTAGCATGCAAATGGAAACTTCCACGGCAGCTGTATCGTGATTCGTGACGCAACACCTCCACTAGTCCACTGCGAGCTGCGATGGCCAATCAGCCCTAGTCGAGATGTTTAGTCGCATGTTTTGAGTGTATTGTTCCAAATGGTTTTTAGTTATTTTTTTTCCCTTGGTGTTATGGTGTTAAGGTCCATTAGTAGTTAATGATTTTGCAAGGCATGTCTCGTCTTCCTTAACGTCTATTCATGGATGTTATCTTGTAAATTCATTTTGTGATTAATAATATTTACCGGGGTAAAACCCTTTACCTAAAAAATAAAATGATATATCAGCTTTAACACGTTAATCGTTTATGGAGAAAATGAAAACTTAGGCAAAAGTCTCGGTCAACCCAGCATGACCCGTCACCAACCCAACTAACCCCCCCATTTTGACACCTCTAATATGATGGCTGAGTGAAAAAGTGGGCCATTCAAAGAGGATATAAATATACCTTCTTCACGAAACGATGCTCACTCTTCAAGCATTTGCTTAATGATCGGATAATACTATCTGCATATAGAAAATTGTTCGACGAATGAATAAAAAGAAGAACATTTGCGTACGAACAAGAAGTTATTTTGGCAGAAAATAGAACTAGCCTGTGATTTCCTGTCCAGGAACAAGAACTACATTTGTGGTGTAAGCATCACCGGCCATCAGATTACCTAAGCTCCGAAGAAGCTGTAAACAATACAGCCATATGATACCATCATTAATTAATATTTGCAACAAATACAAACACCAGTCAGAAAAAGTAAAATACAATATGCAAATTTAATGGAACTTAACTATTTTTTCATTAAAATTACCGGAATGAGTGAATGCAAACTATTTGAGGCGGCCAACTGGTCCACAAGAACTTGAATAAGGTCAGTCTTCATTAGCACACTCGCAGCAACATCTGAAAGAGCCGCTAGATAAACAACCACCCATGCTACTTCCGTTGTTAATTCAATGTCCCTGTTCATGTTTTATTGTATTAGTTTTGTATTCTTTTAAACATACAAGAAAAAAGATAAACGTAGTTTCATATAAACCATAAATGAAGGCTTTTGTTATTAGTGTATTACTAAAATTTAATATAGTGTAAATCATTGCATTTAGGGATTACATGTTCTATACCAATATCACTTAACTGCAAGAAACATTCTTTGAACTACCAATATTCCATAAATAAACATTCTTTAGCTTACAAATGTCCGATAAATAAATGTTCTTTACGATATGCAACAACTTACGATTTCTTCAAGTGTCGAAGTATAGCATCCACCAACCCTTCAACTTTTACAAGTTCTGTTGCAGCCTCTGGGCCTGGTCCCTGCAACCACAAACACCAAATCTAACAATTTGGAAAGAAAAAAGAATATTGTTTTGCAAAACTGTTTCTTTACAGAAAGTTCCTCCTCTATGACGGACATGTGACTGAAAACTGCAAAAGACTTGTGTCTCATTCTTTTTTGACCATTCGGTATATTCACCGTGGATCCCATATGTGATTGCGGGTCCCATTTACTTGATTTGGGTATAAATGAATATATGAACCCCAAAAGAAAAACAATATAAACAAATGGAACCTATACTTTTTAATAAAAGAAAGTGCATAAGTTTGAAAAACCTTGATTAAGTTTGATAATGCCCAAGCAGCCGTTCTGACTGTTGAACCGTTGTCTGGTAACATCATTCTAGCAAGAGGAGGTAACGCTCCTTGTGAAAGGAGAAGATCTCTCAACTCCTCTCCACCGGCCACATTTCCTAATGCCCATGCACATTGCTCCGCAACAGATAATGAGCTTTTTCCTACAAAATAATTAATTGACCATTTAATGTTGGGTAAAGAATTATAAAAAAAAAATACAAATGAAAAATTAAGTGTTGACAATAAGTTTAAGCTGAAGTGCATAATATGTCCTACATTAATGTGTACTTTCCTTTTGAGACGTCCCACAATAAGTTTCGCTTTTTTAACGTAAAGTAATTCTATCCCACTTTCCAAAACTACCCGTGATAATGAACAAATAAAGATAGTTATAATTATCAAGGCCCCGCCTTACTTAAGGGAGCATGCTAGATAAACAGACCATACCTTAAAAAGCAAAAAGATAAAGTTACATTTGCAATAATACCAATTTTTTGATGTTATTGATATACGTGTCATGTACAAAGCGAAAAAGTTAAGTGGAGCGGAGGAAATCCAGAGAATAATGTCTTTTTAATGAGAACAACGTAGAACCGTCACATCAATAACACTTTATGCTTAAAATTTAGATAGCCAATCAAGGATTGGTCTTGGAGGGTGTTTGGATTTGCATTTTGAAGATTATCCGACTATACTGACTAGTAGTGGCGATTATCAGTGTACGATATTGGGATAAACATATTCTGCTTCTGATAATTAGTTCCATAACAACAGCAACACAGCTCGTTATCAAATGGCTATATTAATTTCCTAACTGCCCTTTCTCTGAACCTAACTTGAGGAATTTTTACTCTGATCTTACAAGGCGTGTAGTTAACAAAGTTATCAAAAGGTCATACGAGTATTAATTTCTTACTGTCTGATTATGTGCACATTCAAAACACACATCCAAACACACCCTCAAAATCACTAACCTCCAAGATGGGCAATGAGTAATGGTAATGTTGGTACCAAAGCTTTCGTTTCTTCTGGTTTTCCAGCAGCTATGTTTGTTAGACACCAAGCTGCTTCAAGCAACTGCATTTGAACATAAAATGTAATGGGGTATATGTTTATAGTTATTTGAGGCAATAGACGCCTGCGGTTACTTATTTAAAAAGGTTGTGTGTTTATGAGACATAAAGACTAAATATTACCTGCTCATCTTCAGAGCCAAACGAAAGACATTGAGCAAGTAGGGATATCGCTCCACATTTGAGAGCAACTTCAACAAAAGGAAAGTTTGGTCTAGACAATAACCGCCTTAACTCACGAAGAGCATTCACCTTTTTTGGAACTGCTTCTTTCCCCCTTATAAAAATGAACAATTGGTGATCAAAATCAAAATATGCAACAATTTAAATCTTATGAACTATGCAAAAAGCTCAAACACATAATGAAAATTACTATAACATAACCTTACTTTAAAGAAACTGCAACCTTCAAATTTTCAACAGCAGAAGTCGTTTGTGCCTCTAAAATCGACGGCTCCTCTTCAATCATCATGTCACCACTAGAGACAACATCCATATCAACATTAACTCCCTCTCTACACAATCGTTTTGTCAGAAACATTGCTTCTCTTCTTTCTTTAGCCACTGAAACCGCATGCTGTCTTCTTCTTTGTACAGCACCATTCCCAACTACACTTCCAAATAAACATATGTATAAGTACCTTATTAATCATTGTTTTTTACTACATAAACGTATATAACCACATCTTAAAAAGTGTTCTACCTAACTAAATAGTATTTCTGTTCTTCAAGAGTTGACTTTTGCCCAAAACCACACAAAACCCAAATTAAATTTTCAAAATTTTAAATAAATAAACAAAACCCATGATGCAAAAACTACTCAGATTGAAAGATTCATAACCAATAATAACATAATTTTAAAAAAGATAAAAACTTTTTTTACTATTCATCACAACAAACAGAAATAATTCAAGAAACATAAAAAAGAAAGACAAATTTATAGGAAAAAGCAAAGCATGCCTGTATGTTTGATGGGTTCTCTTCTATGATATGTTGTGATTTCACCAGTCATTGTTTGTGATTACAAAAAATGGGGGAATTTGAAACAAGAATTGATGTGGGTTTTGGGCGCCAAGAAATTGGTGTACAGTAGAGTGTATTAGTCAAAATGTCAGATGGTCATAGTCAAGAAAGAAAGGAATGTGCAATTTTGTCAGCGTGTAGAGATATCATCATAGATATATACTTGTAGTTTGCAGACACATTTTTAAGTGAGTGAAGGAAGCTCCTTTATTTAAAATTAGGGTTGAGTATTTATTTATATTGGTGTTGGTTTTGTTGGTGTCTTGGTGAAGTGGGTGAAGTGAAGGAAGCTACTTTATTTAAATTGAAACTTTGGGGTGTTGTATTGTCTTGTATGTAAACTATTTCATCAAACTGAAAAAAAGTTTTGATAGGTAAGACATTAAAATTAGGGTCGAGTATTTAGGATGAAAAGTGTGATCGGCGTGAAGTCATTGGCAATGGGATATCAGCATCTATCGACAAGCAGCATCCTCGCTCCTATGAATCTGTAACTAGCGGCATGTGGCATCAGTATTGAATATCGACATCACCATGCCAATTGAAATAGACGTTGGAAAGCATGTAAGAGAGTTGCATTGAACTTTTTTTTATAAACAATGTCTTCCTCTTTTTCTTGTTCTTCGCCTTTTTTCCGGCCACTTTCTTGCATTAACATCCACCCGTGAATCATATAAAAAAGTGGAACTTTTGCAATACCCACATCGAAAAAACGATACCCATTTGCTTAAAATGTTAAAAATCAATCTGGGTTATGTTTCTTGATTTACAGCGACGGTGGTGGCAACAGTGTCGGTGGTGATGTGTGTATGTTTAGTATGTGTTTTTGATGTGTGTGTGTGTGTGTTTAGTATGTGTTGATGGATTTATATATATAGATATACAGATAGATATATAGAAATAGACATAGAGATAGATATAGATTGGGTAGTTTTGTTTGACATATTTTGGCATCTCCATCCCCAACAAATTGGCGTATTTTGGTATAATTTGGTTTTTTTTTTTGTGGCATAATATTATTGGTTACCATCATGTCAAATTCATCCTTCATTTTATAGGTAAGACTTTTGTCAAACTGGTCAAGAAGTTCATGTAATATCAAATGAATCTATGTAAATGCTTGCAAAGTGGTGTGGCCGAAAACAAATAGACACATTATCTTGGTGTGTAAATTTGGTATGTTGGTTTAATGGGATACTTGTTTGGGAATACATATAAGTACATCTTCATCACTCTCAAATAATATGGAACAATTGAACATTATTTTCGTTACAAAAACAACTACCTTTAACAGAAAAATAAGTAGTAATAAAAAATCTCTACACAAAAGTATCAACGGAGTTATGGATTTGAAATGCATAAAATCCGCATCCACATATATCAATTGTATATTATGATGAAGATGTTATATTGTTGTTACGTGGGTATGTTCAAAGACACGTGTCACCTATGAATTGTGCTACATCATTTTGCCACCGTTTACACAAATACCTTATTCTTTATACGAGATTTTTAACCATTTTAATAACTTAAAAAAGTTATATTTTTTCAACTTACTGAGATAATTTTAAAACCTTATTGAATATATCTTTTAGAATTAACATTGTAAAACATACCCCCTGGGCATTTGATTTGTTATGATATGAATAAAAAAATTGGAAAATTAAACATATATTAGAAATATAGATAAATGTCAAAGTAAAATAGTTTTATTTATATCTTAACAATATCAAAATCAAATGATAATCTTGAAATCGTGTAGAAAGATTAAAATGAGCCAAAGATTGACCCCACCACTCACACTTCTACTTCTAAAACACCACACCTTTTTAAAATCGAGTCAAATCAGCTGGACCTGCTAAACTAGGGATCAAGCCAATGACTAGTTTGATTATAGACGATATGTCTTGCTTAGTTATAAATTCAATTAGTTTTCTGGTTAAACTTACGAACCGTATAGAAAAAAAGTTAGTATTTTGGCAACAAAAATAAAAAAAATCAATTTCCTTGATCAAGCTTCAAAACTTGCATTCCTTTGTTCAGAAGTATAACTCCTTACAACCCGTATTTTTATGGGCTTAACATACATGGTTTTTTTAAAACATTCATTCACTCATGTGGGTAAGTTTATTATAAGGAGGGAATGCTACCAACACAGTACCCATAATAATTGGATTGCGGTATTTTTTTTTTTTGTTGATTTTTGGTGAGACATATGACAGATCTTTGAGCGACATGTGTCCCTTTTATTATATAAGTTAAGTTTCCTAAATTTTGTTATGTTATAATTATTATCGATAATCATAATTAATTACAACATATCATATACTATACAATAAAATACTTTTATACATATCTTATATTATATAGATTGATTAATTAAAAATAAATTTATGATAATCCTAAGAAATTTTATACGCCATTTAAGTTTATAATATAGGTTGCATGTATTCATCAAATTTTGGCAAAAGGAAAATTAACACAATTAATATTTACTAATTTTGAATATCCAAATATAAATCGGATACGTGTTTGTATTCTTATATTGATGTGATTTGAGTTTTATAAAACAATAATCTTAATATCCGTACGATATACGGTTTGACTATATATACCGTACACATTATTAATTTTTCTTATAAACTGAAATTACATCCGAACAAAATTGAAATTGACAAAAAAATATTATATGTTATTATTGTTTGATAGGTAATAACGGATTTAAATTACTCATGAAAAGATTACTCATAGATAAAAATAAAAAGCGGAGCCATTAAGTGGCCAGCCTAACAAAAAATTGCCACGGGTTTTATCTTCGTCTCATACCGGATTTAATCGATTTCATGTGGTGGTATCCGTTCAGGTGCATTTATTGCGGTACATTAAAAATTTACAGGGTGGTTGTGTAGGTACCAATACAGTACAAGAGATTAAGAGGTCTTTTCCAATTTACATCCCTTAAGAAAATGCATGTAATACAAAATGAAGTTTTAGTTTATTTGATACATGAAATTTACACAATTAGTAACCAATACATATAATAGAATTAAGTAGTATGATATTTGTTTAATATATTTAAGATTTTATAAAAAAAAATTTCTTTATTCTTTCCAAATTTTTATTTTTTTTATATAAAAAATAACCGTACGATATAATAGTCAATCCATATATAGTATGGATATTTTGACTAGTTTTTATATACAATCATAACTTTTTTAAAAAAAAGGGTTAAATGCAACTTTCATCCATGTGGTTATTCAAAAAACACATTTTTCATCATTGTCGTTATCCTTGAGCTTTTTTCATACATGTGGTTAGACTGTCGTTAATTTTCTTCGTCTTTATCGTTAACTCTCCCCACGTGACTTGCACGAGGGGCATTTTCATCATTTCACCATCCACTAAGAATGATGTTGAATCCCTCAGTTTCAAGTGGGAATAACTTCACATTTACAAATATGAACTCTTCAACCCCTTTCACATTTTCATGCTTACAAAGGGAATGCAATAAACTGGTATGTGTGTGAAATATCCATAACTCTTCGGCCCCTTTCACATTTTATGGAACAGTGTGTGATTTTTGATTTTGGATTGATGATGATGAAATATCCATACACAGAAAAATAAATAAATAAAGGGGTACCGATCTGTAAGCAGAAGACGAAAGTTAATGCAAGTGGCACCTTGTTGATCTTAGCAATATTGAAGCTACTGCCATATTCTTGTGTTCTTTGTTTATTAAAAAATGGTTATTATTAGTTATTATTATTATTATTATTAATTCAAGTGAAATTTGTTCTACAACATTTGGGTGAATGGATTTTTTATTTTTTTGGATATTAGGGTTAATTAGTTTGGCTAATGATCTTAGTTTGGATTGTTGGATTTTTGTAGTTGGTTTCATTGTGCTATTGTTGTTGTTGTTGCTTTGTTGTTGTTTGGAGTTTGAGGATTTGGGTTTTGATTGACGGTTTGAAAAAGAACAAATGGGAAAGAAGAAGCATGCTAAAATGACAAAAATACCCCTCACGTGACTTGCACGTGGGGAGAGTTAATGACAAAGCCGAAGGAAATTAACGGTAGTCCGACCACAAGGATAAAAAAAGCTCAAAGTTAACGACAAAGATGAAAAATGTACTTTTTGAATAACCACAGGGACGAAATTTGCATTTAACCCAAATAAAAAAAAAGGAATTGATAAAGGTACCTTAATTTTTGTTAAATTTACCACTCATATGCATTATATTCTTACATTGTCTGTTATATTAGTTGTACCATGTGGTACATCTATACTACTATATAAAACATCAACTCCCTCCCCCATTTTTCTCAAAAAAGCAATTTATTTATCCAAAATACCCATCTCCTTTAATCACTAATTTAAATATCTCCACTTCATATACCTATAATTTTCTTAATGAAATAATTTACAACATAGATCCATCAACTTCTAAAATAACTACACTACCCCTTTTACATAAATTACCTTTATATTAATAACTACACCACTGCCGCCGCCACCACCCGTCTCCGCCACCACCACACTGCTGTTATTACCGTCATCTCCACCGCATCACACGAATATCCATGGTACCAATATGGGTTGTTAAAAAAAAGAGTCAAGGAGTTACGATTCTAACTTCCAACTTCCAAATCCCAGAAAATATAAATATAATAAGGGAAAATGTTATATACTGTTAACATTACGGTGCTGCACTCACATTAATTTTCACACATGATAAAAAACCCCCCCTGATTTTAATGTTTGGGAGGGTAACATCACATAACTATATACTGTTAACATCATATAAGTTATCCCCATATAATAATTAGTATATATTAAAAATAACATAACTAAAAAAGTAGTAAGATACAATGAATGGTCAGGGATGCATACACGTTTGACATCACTTTGGACAGGGGCGGAACTACTAAGGGACCGGAGAGGGTTCCGGCCCCCCCAAAACTTTGAGTTTGTAGTGTAAAATTTAGAATCGGGCATCGAAATTATTTTTTTTTATCATTACCGGCCCCCCCTCGCCCCCCAAAAAAGATTGTTCACGTTCCACCACTGACTTTGGAGAAGACTTTTAATCTTTATTCACAAAAAGCCAGTAACTTTGCTCACAATTTCCTATTTTCCTTTCATCTTCTTCAATCACAAATTGCCATCCATACTTTCTTCATCTTACCTTCTATTCACTAAAAATTCACAAATATGAGATGCTTTCTTCATCACAAAGGTAACCAGTGGGAGCAAATATTAGGTAATCATTGAACACATACTACATATATATATATAGACAATAAGTCAATAATAAAACAAAAACAGAAAAGAAAGAAAAGTTGATGCCGAGCATTGGCATTCTAACACCTCACCACGAACCAAGAACCCCGAACCATGGGATCGGTATGGTGGGTGGTGCGTTGCCGATTTGCCATGTCGGATTTGGGGTCGGGTTCGGGGTCAACCCCATACGTGATGCTCTAAAAATCGTTGCAACAAGAGCAAATTATTTTTTTTTAAACTTAACTACTTTATATGTACATAAATAGTTCTTTATTTTGCACTAATAGTATCCAATGTTAGATGTTATTAACTGCACCAAACATTTTCCTAATATATATTTGATAATTTGTCCAATAAGAAATAGCCTTACGATCCAAATTTAGATTCATATATTACAACTTCACGATTTATTTAACTTTCATTTCCAACAAGCTATCATAAATTAAAACCAGTGGGGATTAAACTAATGGCGTACAACTCGATATTTTGCAATATAACTTTGTTTTCCATTTGTTAAATTATTTGACCAACCACCACTGAGGTGACATGATATTTATATTTAAATGTTCTGATATCCTCATAAGATGGGTAAAGCTCGAATCCCTCTGTGTAAATATCTTAAGGTTAGCTAGAGAAAAAATTTGAAAACGATTATGATGATACCTAATTAGTTAGACGGCGTTCAGAGTCAAAGACTCATTTTTTACCGAGTAACTTGATTAAAGAAAATATCATGCATTTGCCCATTTAGACTAAGAGGAGTGGGGGGATCTTTTTTTTTTTTGGGGGGGGGGCTTCCGCCATGTGTCGCCACGTAGGCAAAGGTGTTTTGGGAGGAAAATGTGGGAGTGGGGCTACCTTTTGAGAGGGG
>JAOEHQ010026419.1:0-24671 GCA_025447715.1 Asclepias incarnata
ATGTTTTCTATTTTACAATAAATAAAATAAAAATCTTACGAAGCCCGTGTGTTAACACGGGATCAAAATCTAGTTTAAAAAAAAAAAGAAAACCAACGAACTTAACAATTAATTTTTGATTTATGAACTTAACAACGAAAATCAAATTTTGTACAAGTTTTTGCATCAAATTTTTTTAACTTTAATAATTGTCATCTCTTTCTCTTATGAATAATTACCGAACGGTGTTATTTCATTTCTCACTAATAATGATTCACTTTTATATTTAACAAGTTTTCATTAACTTTTAGTTGCAAATTTATAATTATCATACGTCCATATAAGTTCTATACTTACATCCACAAAAAAAATTAAAAAAATAAAATAATTAAACATCACATGGTTATATATGGATTAATATTGAGTTAATAATTTAACAATTGAAATTCCACGTAAGCAAACTACAAAATTTATATTTTATAGCATTAAACATACATGTTTATTATACAAAATATTATAATAATATATTAATATAACCGTGCATCATGAACAGGTATTAAGACTAGTAATGTAACAAATGTATTTTCCAAGTCTCGAACATGAGACCTCCAACTAAGAAAGCTGGTGCTCAACCACTTGAGCAAATTGGGAAGTACATAAAATACATTATTATATTTAAAAAAAATAATCATTTATTTGGCATTATAATCATATAAGAAATTAATTTATTTACCTTTTTTAAAAACAGAGTGTTACACTTTTCAAAGAGGTTAGTAGACAGATTAGGCCGAGGGGATTAGGTTTTCATTAAGTAATACTTTCATAAATCGATAAACCTACCACACCGATTGGACATAAAAAGGTTTAAATTGTTTTCTTAACTCGTAGATAATTATTATTGTCTCCTAGCAGGATATTTGCTATTTTTAGATATTAAAAGATAGTATCATATGTTTACTAGCTACCTTCACTAGTTAAAAAATAGTGTTTCAGGGGATTTCTTTGGATTATATAGCTTGTATTGGTGATTACTTGTTTTACTGAAGTTAATTATATAGCTTGTATTGGTGATTACTTGTTTTACTGAAACTACCAATGACTTGGGCGAAATGGAGGACCTTCTCTTTTTGGTAATTATATAGCTTGTATTGGTGATTACTTGTTTTACTGAAGTTAATTAGCCATTCCAAAAAAAACTACCTTCACTAGTTAAGCCCGCAATTATCATGATTAAAGAAACATGAACGGTCAAATCATCCTAGCTATTAAAGTCGTTGAACTGACTAATTTATTAAAAATAAAAAAATAATTAATAGGCAGGCCAGACTTGGAAATCAAACCTTGATCATCCACTTGCATTCACGCAAAGACTAGTGTTCATATAACATAGCATGACACTCTCTATAAGTAGCCCAAATTAACACAATACAAATCGTATCTAGCTTGCATGATTTCGAAATCTATAAGCTTTATTATAACAAACTTACCATGTCTAAAGAAGAGACCATCACCAATGAATCACTATCAGTTGAAGCCACGGGTCCCATAAAACCTAGTGCTCATACAATTGGCCATGGTCAGGTTCACTTAGTCATAAAGTTGGTTTCTTGTATTTTTCATGTGGCGTTGATTTACTTCATTATTGTTTTTTTTTTATTAAAGAAAATATTAGCACACGGTTATCATGAATATCTATATTTGTTCCAGGCAGAATTTGAACTCACGACCTCATAGTTGTTACTGCTAGGCCAAAAGGCCCTTTGGTTTTCATTAATGACTAATCATTTAATCATGCACTTATATAATATATTGCTTACAGACTCATGGGTGCAACTCGGTTTGCTGCTAGTAACAAGTTTCAATTGTGGGTGGATACTAAGCTTTTCAAATCTGATGTTGGTGCCACTAGGGTGGGCTTGGGGTATCACTAGTTTGATACTTGTTGCACTAATTACGGCCTACGCTAACTGGCTCTTAGCTGAGTTTCATTTTATCGATGGACAACGTTTTATTAGATACAGAGATCTTATGGGCCATCTTTTTGGTCAGTGATTTTCTCACCTACTGTATATATCATCTAACTTGAAGCCAATACTTTAATGTCATTTCCAATTTTTGTTATTTTGCATTATTCAGGTCGCAAATTGTATTATTTAACATGGGTTCTCCAATTTTTGATCCTCCTCCTTTCAAATATGGGGTTTTTACTTCTTGGAGGCAAAGCCCTTAAGGTATTACTAACTATCAATAGATTCAATATTGGCCGCGTTTTTTTTATGACTAGGTCGAGTTGGGTTTTGTCTTATTTCAAGCAAATTAACAAATTACACATAAAAGGATATTGGTAAACTTGGTGAAATGGGTCCCTCAAAGTCTACTTTCAATGCATACATCCTCCTGAATCACTTTATTCAAAATATTAGGTCATTATGGTAAAAATATTGTTTTTATAGTCTTTAACACATTAAATATAATTATTCATTATTTTTTATATATTTTTTTTAAGAAACGGACAAAAAGATGTCCTGGGCCAGCCCAAACTGGCCTTATTTTGGCCAGAACATGTTTTGGCTCGTTACCCAACCCGCCCATCTTGTCCAATTTGCCACCTATAAAATGAATCACTTGGCAGTTAAACTTGACGGTTGTTATTGGATGCAGGAAATCAATTCGGAGTTCAGTAATTCACCAATGAGACTCCAGATTTACATCGTGATAACGGGTGCAACTTATTTTGTTTTTTCTATTTTGGTTCCTACATTGTCATCAATGAGAAGGTCGTTGGGGATTTCAATGGTTCTTACTTTCACTTACATAATGATTCTTCTCGTGGTAGTAATCCGCAATGGTAAGTGTTACATTTTGTTATAGAGAGTCTGATTTAACTTGTAAACTAGTCTACAAGGTTGGTTAGTCCCTAAAAGCAATCTTCCTGAGGAAACACCATAGTAGTTTCAAATAAAGGTGACAAGTTGGACGGGTAAGGCAGCTGGGTTAACGAGTTGAAATGGGTCATTTTTAGTACCCTTCTATTTATCATCGATCCTTGTAAACTCTTACAAAAATCGGTTAATATACAAGGGGTATACTGTAGCACAAGGAGTCTGAGGAATATTGTTTGCGGCACTAAATATCCCTTGCATTGTAGATAGCCCCACGTATGCCCACATAAAGTGGACCTACGCGGGAATACGCAAGGGTTAAGTTCTCCAGAAATTCTGTTTTCCGGCAGTTTACATTTTGTTATGTTAATTTTCATTACTTTGTTTGATTGGTAATTGATCTTCTCTTAAAGGAAGATCAAACAAAGACCGGAATTATGACATTACTGGAAGCAACTTCTCCAAAGTAATGAATGGTTTTGGCGCAATATCAGCCATTATTGTTTGCAACTCAGGTGGCATACTACCAGAACTACAAGTAAAATTCTGAACCAAAAGATGTATATATTGATCAAATTATTACATTAATATTAGCTGAATTTCAGTCAACTCTGCGTAAGCCAGCAGTCAAAAACATGAGGAGAGCCTTGTATCTACAATACACTGTAGGACTATTCTTCTATTATGGGGTGAGTATAGTTGGATATTGGGCCTATGGTTCAGCTGTATCAGTATATCTGCCTGAAGAGCTCAGTGGCCCTAAATGGGCTAACGTTACGATAAATGCAATATCCTTTGTCCAATCTATAATATCACAACATGTAAGCCTTCTTCCACGGTTTCACTTATTGTTATGAAAAACTTATAAAATCAATATGGGGCCATGGGTAACATATCAAAATGGATCCCAGTAGAATTGGGTTATCTCTCTGTAAGGGTTGGTTAACTGGTCACATAGACTTGGGTTGACCGAGACAATTTTTTTTTTGTCCATTTAATTTCTTAATCTTTATTAAAAGATTGATGCTAATTACAAAAATAATATCATCACAGGAGTCATAATTATAACCTTTCAAAAGGCTATTTAAGAGGTTGTAGGCATTAAAATACACCTCACACTACATAATGTACTATTGTTGTCACGAAAAATACTAAACTAGTCTTTCTTTTTTATGTTTGAACTCAGATGTTTATTTCACCGATTCATGAGACTCTTGACACTAAATTCCTAAGGCTCGATAAAAGCATACATTCAAGAGAAAACATAAAGAACTTACTGTACCTGCGAGCAACACTCTTTACAGGAAATACGCTGGTGGCTGCAGCATTCCCATTTATGGGTGACTTTGTGAATCTAATTGGATCATTTTCACTCATTCCTTTAACCTTCGTGTTCCCAAGCATGATCTATATTAAGGTAAACATATAAATTATTACTAAACAATTCACATGATAGAAAAAGAAAAAGAATGCTATAACAGCAAACTTAGACTAATTGACTAACGTCGTTTTTATGTATTTTTTTACATTAAAAAGGTGAAAGGAAAGTCCACAGAATTGGAAAAGAAGGCATGGCATTGGGGTATTATTGTCTTGTTTTCACTTCTCACTATAGCAACTACAATCTCGGCTGTTAGATTGATTGTAAACAACATTAAGGAGTACAATTTCTTTGCAGACACGTGATGGGAAGGCAACATTTACACCATCCAATGTGTTTGATAACTCTATTTAAAAGAAAATCGTTACAAATTTATTACTTAAATCTTTGCAAGTGACATGTCTTTCTGCAGTCTTCTATTTCTCATCTCTCAAAAGCCTTAAATATATGTTGATATTAGAAAATTCTGAGTCTATGGTTTCAAATGGCAGGGTTATTGGCTTCTAAACCATAGTACTATATATATTGAAGGAAAAGCTTAATTGTATTAGCATTAATGGTTACAATATATAGATACATGATAAACCATCCGGGAGATTACTAGGAGAAGTATGAGGGCTAACAACTAAGTGGTTGCCACAATGCTAGGAATTACAGTACCTAAAGATATACATAGAATAAGTCTAGTTCTTATCCTTAACATCTCCCGCAAGACGGACGGCTGATTAAAGAGACCGATCTTGGACATACACAAATAATATTTAGCTGGAGCTCGGCTTGGTTAAAGGATCAGCAAGCTGGTCACCTTTAGAGACATGAGTAACACATAATGTACCATGTTGAACCTGTTCTCGAATAAAATGGTATGCAAGCGCCAAATGTTTCATGCGAGAATGGAAGAACCAGGGGCGGAACCATATATAATGGAGGGGTAGCCGGAGCTACGGGTCCGCTCAATCCATATAGTGTAAAACTTTTTGCAAAACATTGTGTTTTTTTATTGGTGCTACGGGTCAATAAAATATGGGATATATGTCGATGTGGGTAACTAGGGCTATCAATCAGGTCGACCCAGGTCAATCAGCGTCGGGTTGGCGGGTTGGCAGGTTGAAAATCTACGACCCTAACCCGACCCACTAAAAGTTTCAGGTCAGAAATTTAAACCGGACCCGACCTGGGTCGACTTATAGTTTGATTTTGAGGCTCAACCTCTTTAATTGAATCATCACTTTCTTCTTGCATTTCATTTGAATCTATCTCTGTAATAATAGTAAAAAAAGATAGATCCATATTTTGTTACAAATAAGTGAAATCATTTAATTAATGCATATAAATCTATTCTTTTGTTAAGTCTTACTGCCTTGGTAGTAAAAAACTGTAGTTAAAAAAAAAAGATTATTGCAGTAGATATAGTAAGGAAATGGATGAATGCGAATAGATATTTACTTATTTAAGATCTAAGAGGATCAAGGTATTAAAAACTAAAAAATAATAATAATTTTAAAAAAAATTTAGGTTGGCGGGTCGACCTAACAACCCAAGAGACCAACCCGGACCCAACCTGAAAATCAGGTTGCTGAGAAAAACCAACCCTAGGTTTTTTTCTAGTCAGTTTCAGACCGAGTCGAATATTGACAGCCCTATAGGTAACTCTAAATTTAGAGAGATTTTTCTCGCAATTAAACTTATAAAGTCATATTTGTGCAACTGGACGAGAAATGAAAAATGTAAAAAGTGCCAAACACTTTTAAAAACCGTTAAAACAGCCTAAATTCCTTAAAAACTGCTGGAAACCATACCAATCTAGTTATCGTTATTTTGCACGGATACAAAGTTAGTGCTAAAAATTTGTGTTGTGGGTCAATTTCAATCTTGATTCCGCCACTGGGAAGACCGAATTAGCACTTAAATGCGTGACACTAAGATTATCACAATAAATTAGAGGAGTCTCAGAAAGATACACACCCATTTCACATAATAAATTATGTTGCCATAAAATTTCTGCAACAGTAGAAGCCATAGCCTTCTACTCGGCCTCAGTCAGTTGAGGATTGTGCCATAGACTGTTGCTTCTTGGAACTCAACGCACAAGATTATGACCCAGAAATACCACATGTCCCATAGTAGATATGTAGTAATCTGCCGTAAAGATTGAAGGAAAAGCTTAATTGTATTCACGTTAATGATTACAATATATGGATACATGATAAACTATGTGAGAGATATACTCAGAGAAGTATGATGGCTAACTACTAAGTGGTTACCACAATTCCAGGAATTAAAGATGGGCGTAGGACTGGTATTGTCCCGTACTGATCATGGTACCAGAAATCAGCAAAACATAGTACCGATCTTAGTCCCATATGAACCGGTACCGGTATTTCCCAGTATTTTCGGTATTTTTTCGGTACCGATTCTGGAAACCACCGAAAGTGGGTACCGGTCCCGGTCCTACTTAGAATTCGGTACCATTTTTGGGTACTGGGATGGAGTCAAGATTTAGGAAAAATTGCTAATCCCTAAATTACAGCATCTAAGGATATACATAGAATAAGTCTAGTTCTTATCCTTAACAAGTACTAGAAAAAATTTTGTTCCAAACAAACCTTTAATAATTGTGTGTAAAAATGCAGTATGACCACAACACTTGACAGAAAGTGTCTAAAATGATGATTCTACTTTGCACTCAGAGTTATGTAATTTACCAATATTGTTCAGTTTTTGTAGACTAAAGTGTTTTTTCTGGCATTCTTTCCAAAAAGAAAGGCTAGAGCACGTCGACGGAAAGGCAAGCAAGGGGTTTCAAAAAGCTAGCCACACACGTTAAGTCGTTAAATGTATTAAAGATAAACTTTGCGTCGAAATCAATTGCCAAAACTTTGTGCACTAGAAAGCAAGATAATATGATCATAAAGTTTGCCAAAAATGAAACATCACAATGATAGAACTAGACATTCCAAAATGAAAAGTATTGCAAATTTCAGAAAAACAAAAGGAGAAAATAATTTCAATAGTGTATTATTGTTGTACATGATTTGAATTGGATTTACTTTCTTTCTTTTTCCAACAAGCTAAACCCGACTCTTTTTCTTTATAGGAAATTGCATGAATGGTTTGGTTTATCATCTTTACATATTACGGTCCATTTTGAAGAATTTTACACACTAAAGATCTCTAAAACCACAGTTTCACTGCAATAATGGTCCCTCCTTTCACAAAAATTGACCAAATATGGATTGAAACAATGGTTTAAGAGACCAACTATGCAAAAGGTTTCCAAAATAGAGAGACCATTCTTGTACTCAAAGAGTGGCTTCAGGGATCATACATGCAAAAAATCACGATGAGTGACGCAAAATGTTTCAAAATAGAGAGACCATTCTTGTAATCAAAGAGTGGTTTCAGGGATCATACATGCAAAAAATCACGATGAGTGACGCTAATTAACCACATGCACAATTCATCCAATTTACTCTTTTCTTTAAGTTGCATTTGGAAAGTGGGGAAAACATTTAGCCCACTAGATTTCAATCATATTGGATATTATTCTTATGTTACTTGACAGAAAACCACATACAATAATTGAACTTCTTGTTTTTTATTTATTTATTTTTTATTTTTATATGTGTGCTTATCCTATAGGGAAATTTTTTGGTCCTAAAAGGATACAATATCTTGAACTTTTGTGACCCATTCATTTATGCTTACCCCTCGAGTGTGATTTCCTTGCCTTCCCATAAGACAATTTTGGGGACCAAATCTAAGGTTTGGAACTACAAGAGCCCAAGTATAAATAATACAGTTATGATCTTCAAGTATCAAAGAAAGTCCTAAAGGTCTCATTTTACCTTAGCCCCACCACCAATAACAAACTCTGCCTCCATATCCACTATAACTTATTTAATTTAAAGTACATCTTATTAGCACATGATCAGATTCAATATCATATATAGAATTTATTTAGTGCTAATTAACAAGATAACCATATGTTGTGGTAGTATAACTTAACTTTATATAAGATGATAAAACATTTATGGCCGGTCACCTATTGACGATCTGGTACCAAAAGTATGACATGTTAACAGTTCAAATAAGCATTCTGGCATATGATTTGTAAGGAAGGGGGAGTATTGGAACGCTGATTGGCCCACACGTCTCGTCTCAAGGACAATATCTTAACGGGGAGTATTGGAACGCTGATTGACTGATACGTCCCGTCTCAAGGACAATATCTTGAAAACAATGTTCACATTGACACAACGCCGGCTAAGGAAATGTGACCATATTTTTAACAGGAAACCAGGAACATAATGTGATTAGCTTTTATTTCTAACGCATCAATGGGTAAAATAAATTAGCCAAAATGAAACAAATTGAAAATTATCAGAAGTGTTCTTCTAATCTATAGAACATCCTATATCATTTTATTCAAATTTTCGGTTATTAAATTAGTACATATGTTGTATTTGATTAATTAAAAGAAAAAAAAAATTGGACAAAAGTCAAACCCCTTTCTACCCTAACAAAAAATAGTTAACTATTTTGAAATGTTACCCAACACGCTTATTTTTCCATATTAAATATAACTAATCATTAGCCACTACGTAATGGTTCATGATTGGAATAGAAGTGCTAGAAGAGAAAATCAAAATATTAACAATGTCAAGTTGCTATCATGTTCATGGCTCACATGGTGGAAGCAAAAAGAGAGTTCATGGTGCATCCTAGCTTTGCAAGTTGTTGCATTCTACAAATAGCATAGTTCTATGACCCGTACCTAATTGGTTGCTACACGACTCAAACGTTTTACTAACCGTTTGATACATTATAAAAGTCACATCCAGCAGCACTAACTTTGTGCAACAGAAATAATATTTCTATCAGCTATTGAACCAAAGAAGGACATAGATGCTTTGAATATGGAAATACAACAAAAAGATGGTCTAGTGCCAGAAAATGGTCTGGTTTCTGCTCATACAATTGACCATGGTTTGTTACACCTAACTAACATAATACACATTTCTTCCTTCTCAGTTTACTATAACATAATTTAGACAATTTTTATGTGAAATTGTAGATTCATGGAAGCAAGTTGGGTTGCTACTAGTAACCGGCTACAGTTGTGGATATATCTTGAGCTTTTCGAACCTAATGTTGGCACCTCTAGGCTGGACATGGGGGATAATTAGTCTAATAGCGGTTGCAGTCTTCACTGCATATTCTAGTTGGCTTTTGGCAGGGTTTCACTTTGTAAATGGCCAACGGTTCATTAGATATAGAGATCTTATGGGCTCTCTTTTTGGCAAGTTCCCCTAAAGATATGAAGCATATTAGTTCATGTAAACATGCCAAAATTTTAAGGTAATTTGTAGTTATCTTTCATGTGCAGGAAAAGAAATGTACTATCTTACTTGGGTTTCCCAAATTTTGATCCTTCTTCTTACAAATATGGGGTTCATACTTCTTGGAGGGAGGGCACTAAAGGTACATGTTTATTTTTGTGCTCGGTTAATTTGTTTGTTTTTAGTTTACATCTAATATTATAAAAACAGGAAATCAATGGAGAGTTTGGCGGATCTCCTATACGACTTCAATATTTTATCATGATCACGGGTGCAGCTTACTTTATATTTTCAATATTAGTCCCAACAATATCGTCGATGGGGAAGTGGTTGATTATTTCAACAATTCTTACGTTCACTTACATAGTGGTTCTTCTGGCAGTTATAATAAAGGATGGTAGGTACTTTGCATATTGACCAAACATAAATACTTAAAAGCACACAAAGCCAAGTAGACTCCGTTTCTGCATCTTATTATCTTTTGATTATCGTGATTTCGTTGAAAATGAGAAACTTTCACATGTTGCAGGAGTAAAATCTAACAGATTCAACGACTATGAAATTAGAGGAACGGAAACTTCCAGGATTTTTAATGGTTTTTGTGCAATATCAGCCATGGTTGCTTGCAACGCGGCGGGCATTATACCAGAGATACAGGTAAAGACCTCGAATAAACTTAAAAACTTAGGGAATAGTCATTCACTATGTTTATACCATAAAAACGTTATTATTTTTTTAACTCTAAGAGTAGACTTATGTTGCAAAAACTAAGCTTTGAGCGGAAATGCCAAAGAAAGAAAATTCTGCACTTTTCAATAATTTGGAGAAATCCACCAAACATGGGTAATATTCAAAAAAGAAAAAGAAAAAGAAAGGCAGACTACAATGTTTTTTGCGTTTTCAAAACACAAATTGGGTATTTTGCAACAAATAAACTTTAGTGAGATGGTTCAAAATTTGATCACTCTAATGATATAAGGTGTATTATATATATTGCAGTCAACTCTGCATGCGCCGGCTGTTAAGAACATGAGGAAAGCTTTGCATCTACAGTTTAGTATAGGTCTGGCATTTTATTATGGGGTGAGCATAGCCGGATATTGGTCCTACGGTTCAGCAGTTTCTGAATATCTACCCAAGGACATAAGTGGACCAAGATGGGCTAAGGTCCTCATAAACTCAGTAGTATTCACACAATCCATAATTTCTCAACATGTAAGACCACCTTATAGTTATATTCCTTTACTTGGTGTTTACTATTTAAAGCATTGGGGATTTCGCATAGAGTGGTTACCAACTTCACTCTAAATACTTTTTTCAGTAACCATCTTCTGTGTTTGAAAAATAAGGATGGTTACCAAAAAAAGCAGAACAAACTCAGTTTAGCTTTTTTCTGTGGTGTCCCCTTGAATCATCTGTATTTTCGTTACACCCAATTTTCCATTTGAGCTGCAGACATTTATTGCACCCGTTCACGAGGCACTAGACACCAAGTTCCTGAAGCTTGACAAAGGTATACATTCAAGAGAAAACATCAAACGTCTACTTTCCCTTCGAGCGTTGCTCTTCACTCTCAACACGCTCGTTGCAGCAGCATTGCCTTTCATGGGTGATTTTGTGAACTTGCTAGGCTCTTTTTTGCTTATCCCCTTGACCTTTGTGTTCCCCAGCATGATTTTTATCAAGGTTAGCCCATAACGCTGCACTTAAAAGTTTAGAAGCCAGAAATTAGTATATGTAGTTTACTTAATATGTTATTTTCTTTTTCAGGTGAAGAGAGAGGCAGCAAAGATTGAGAAGGTCTGGCACTGGAGCATTATCATTCTATTCACTCTCCTGACAGCTGTCACCACTGTTGCTGCCGTCCGACTAATTGTAAAAAATGTTGCTAAGTACTATTTATTTGCGGACACATGACTGCAGACCATATATTTATGAAGATGGATTCTGCTATTCGTATGACGTTATTTGGGAGATCGAATTTCCCTCCTTTATAATCATCCAAGGTTGTGATCCATATTTTAGAGCAAGATATAAGAAGAATAAGTTTACAAAGTGTTCTAACAATTCATTTTCTGATATTTATAGAATTATAGCCAATTTGTCACGGTTTTAAGACTTTCTAGTTCAGCAGTAGCTATTTGTTCTGTAAAACATTGCCATATCCATGCGAAGGTAAACGCGCAAATAGTATTACTCTTGTGCAGTTCATGTAAAAGTACCATATGCAAAATAATCACCTTATGTGGTGATCCATGTTTGAGATAAAGATACACAAAGGCATTTGCACTTTCTTTACTCATTCTAGGCAGGCCATTGAACTTACATTGGGGGTGTTTGTTTCATGGGTATGGGAATGAGAATATGACTTTCATTCCCAATGAATATGTTTGATTAATGGAGTTGGATATAGAAAATGAGAATCAAACCTGCCAATTCTCATTTTTAAAAATCCCATGAGAATGAAAGTCATGGTACGAATATCAATTCCCATGTTTAAAACCCACCAAAGAGGACGGGTTTAGAAATTCACCAAAATGATTCCCATACAAAACACCTCGATCTTGTAGGTATCTAAACGTACTCAATATCATCATCATATCCACCCCATCACTTTGTAACCAGATGTTCAAAATCCAGGTTAACATGTAGTCCAAACAGCCGATTTCATTGGTCCAATGACTTGGAATCGTGATTTTTATGTGTTAATATATGTATCTTTTTTTTTCTTTTTTTTTTTAGTTTTATTTGTTTGTTGTATCGTGAGTTTTGCTAGAATCGTGAGGTATCCCGTCGTGAAGCGCAAATTTAAGATTCCTTACTTTAGCATGTAAATAAAAAGATCCCCAAATTAAATGAAAAGTGCGTGCGTTATAAGGCACGATACTATCATACCACAAGCTAAGTGCCCATTACGTAACACATAAAGAATAATAACTACAAATTGTTCAATCGGTGTATGCATGGGGGACCAATCAAATTTGATGAGGATCATCATACCATGCGGGTAAATCTCTGTCTCTATCATTCATTAAATAATAATATTGTATCAATAAAATACTTTAATCAATGTGTATAATTAATCAAAATCCACACACAAATTACTCTACCGGATTCAAATTCAATTCCCATATAGTCTCGGTGAAGCGTGGAATCATATTTGCCTATTTGGTGTAGAAACTAGTTATTTAATTGAAAGCCAAGTAGAAACTAGGTTGTGGGTTGAAGTCTCATGATGTATACTTTGTAAATATGTGTATGTTATGTAGTTGTATTTGTAAAATTGAAGAAAAAGAAAGAAAAAAAAAAAAAAGAACGAACCTTACATGTAATAAGTAGTACTGTAGTAGTACTCATTTTCTAAATCAAAGTACGTTATTTTTATAAATTATTGGAATTACAAAAGAAGGTGCCTACCTTGAACCGACAAGTATATTAGTATTTTTTTTATTTTATTTTGGGAAGAACATTAGTTATTATTAATTAAATCCCCGACAAATCGTTGGAGAATAAACAAGCAATTGCATCAGAAAATTAGGACTACAAGTCCAATATGTTCACAGTATATGGATCTTGTTATTCCTGCTAGAAATCGATAAAAACGAAACAGACACAATCAAATGAAAAACTTCTATACTAGAGCTATGATCCTCAAAAAATATGTACCCTGGGCCCAGGGGCGGTACCAGAAAAAAAATCTAAGGGTGGGCAAAATTTTAAAATCCATGGAAAAAAAATCCAAGGGTGGGTAAAATTTTAAAAACCCATAAAAAAATTAAAAAATCCATGAAAATTTAAAAAATATATGGCAAAATTTAAATTTCAGGGTAGGCATTTGACCCCCTTGCCCACCCTCTAATACCGCCCCTGCCTGGGCCGACTTTTGTTTCTAGATATTTGTCAATTCATTCTCAATTAATTCGACTGTTGAATAAATCACCACCACGAGTCACCGTCGCCAACACTGCCAGTCATCGTCACCTTCACACCATCGCTGCCGCATCGCGCGGGTATTATTCTAGTAAATGATTAGGTGGATAGATAAGTTGGCTATTTTAATGTTCCTTAATATTTCAGAATTTAAGAGAAAATACAAATGTTTTATGAAGGAGTAGTGGTATAACTAAATTGCCATTTATAGTGGACGTCATTATAAGATTTTAGGCATTAAGGCATTTTATTTTTTTTTGAACATTAGGCATTAAGCCATTAACAAAGAAGATTTAATTTTCTCTACATGTGTATTGTTGCGTCCATTATGGTAGTAAAAACAAAAAAAAGGTGTAATCGATCCAAACTGGCAAGTTTAACAGCAATTTGGTTCAAGTTAGATGCAAAATATATATACAATTTATTCATTTTCGTTTTCATCATTGAATGGTATAAAAGGTAATGAGTCATGTCAAACTAAATAAGATTTGTTTTCTACTATGTGTTTGTTTGTTAGACATAAAATTCTGTCGCTCTTTATCTTTTTGATGATATATATATAATGAACGTTAACATGTCTTGGTTTGCTAGAGAAACATTTTTCAGGAAGATGTGACATATATATATATATATATATGTCCATATATGAAACCACGGATGACGTTCGTTCATATATCATATGATATATATAGTTAATGGAGTTTGATATGATTTTGATTTGATATTACGAATCTATACATATTAAGGACGAAAAGAAGCATCCATTGTCTTGTCATTGTTGAATGCACAATTTATATCATAAATATATAATAAAACACGTATTCATTAAATAAATAAATAAAAATGATACAATTATTCAATTGGAATCTTATACATGAGTAACTTACTGCGAGGAAGATACTAAAATCTAGTATGGGGAAACCATAGGCACTGCTACTGTTCTGATCATGCATACTGTTGCCTCACATTAGATTTTTTTTTTTCCATTTGAACACGTGGTAAAGATCGAATGTGAGAACAGTAACACGGTGTTGCTGTTGTTCCGATCATTATCTCATATTCTCATCTAATACATAGAAGAGTAACTAATTGTGGGGAAGATACTAGTATCAATAAAATTAAATAAATAATTAATAAAAACACTTTTGATGTATGACCAAATAGTTTATAAAGTTAAAGGTGTGGCTCTAATTTTAACAAAATATAAAAACATGTGCATATTTCGTTAAACAAGCTATAGTTTTAGGTTCTTGTCGGATCATTATGAATAGTAACAAATTTAGTCATTCGCTAGCATGGTATCCGGGCGTTGCGACGGATACAATTTACAGGGCGTCAGATATCCATGCGTTGATGATTGTGTCTGTTGGGGGGGGGGGGGGGGGGTTTGAGAGCGTTTTGTAGTTTGTGTGTGTGTTTGTGAGAGAGTAATAATAAATAAATTGGAGGGGTGGGGGCTGACAAATTAGAAGATGGGTAGCTGACAAAATAAAATAATGAAAGGCAATTTCGTACATTCGCATCTTTTTTTTTTAACATTTCCAAAAATAGAAAGGGATAGAATTTTTATAAAAGAATAAAAATAACAAATATATATTTTTTATTACACAATTAATATACAATTGTATAAAACATTTATTGTTACGAATGAAATGAGTTATACATTTAGACTAAGAGGAGTAAGGCGGCTTGATGGGGAGGACGTCTTGCAACACGTGGCATTTGCGTAAGAGGAGAAGAAGCCCCCAAAAATGATGGAGTAAGGAGGCAATGGGCGGCAAGTATATATACATATATATATATATATATACATATATATATATACATATATATATATATATATATGTATACACACACAACACTTATAAATTGGGGCGGAAAGTATTAGACGGGTATCAAATTTTTTTGAAGAATCCGCCCCTCAGGGCTCCTGTACATGCAAGGCAAATGGCGGAAGGGGGCGGCAAACATGCCCAAACCGCCCTACTCCGTTTGGTCTTATGAATTTTTAATCATTATTGGCATCTCTATTACATGTGACACCACAAGCCTACAAGTAGCTAGATGTAACCTTGTGGGCCTTTTTTTTTATTTAATAATAACTTGCTTATGTATAAACTAGACGAATTCCTGTGCGATGCAACGGCGATGGTGGTAGCGGTGTGGTGTGGTGTGGTGGTAGCAATCGGTGATGGTAGCGACGGTGGCGTGTGTAGGTTATTGATGTAAAAGTAATTGATGTTAAAGAAGTTGTGTAGTTATTTTAGAAATCGAGAGATATATGTTGTAAATTATAGTATTTATAGATTTAGAAGTGTTTATACTTAATTCCTCATAATGTCCCACCCTAATTTCCATCATAGTCATATAACATACCTCACCATTAAATTCACCAAAAACTTCCAGCTACTAATTACTTTGTACATCATCATAAATTCCTGATAATTGCATTTCATCAATCATTATATACATACATAAATACAAATGTAATCTAACTAAATGAAGTGGTAATTAAGTTACTTGCAACACGTACTATCATGGATGACCATGAATTATTTTCTCTATGGAAGTTTCATTATCTAAGATTGAAAAATGAAGAAGGCTACCATGAAGAACAGTATCATATCACAAACCCAACAACACGGCCACGACGTAGGTGGTGGACGTGGCGGAAATGGATGGGTAAGAAGCGGTTTGGAGTTCGGGTTTCGGGTTTAAGAAACATGTTTAGAAGGAAGAAGATGAGGAGGAGGAAATCTAGAGGTTTCAGTGGCATGAAAATTGCATGGGAGAAAGCTGTGAAGAAGTTGAAGAAAAATCATCAGGTTTATTTGAATGATTTATTTGGTGGAAATTATCCGTTCATGCATGTCATGAATCCTTAAAAAGTTTTTTTTTTTTTATAGTATATATATATATAAACATATACTATATGTTCTTATTACGTACTCTAAATGGTTTATATATGATTATTGAAATGAATAGAGTGTCTTAACTACAAACGTACGTTTGGTGGATAAAATTAGGTTTGTAAAATATTATATCAAATAATGTAATGGAATGAACAATTATATTCATTCTTTATGATGATTTATGATTTTTTTGGATAATGTTTCATGTATCCATGCCAGTTTAAAATAACAACTTAAAAATATCTCAGATTTTTATAAGACCTAAAGAAAAGTCAAAAACAAAATATTTGAAGTAGTAAAATTTACTTATTTAATTATCTCAAATTCATTGTCTATCACCCTTTTTCTCGTATGCATCTGTGTGCTTGAAGCCGGTGGCGGAGGCAAAGCACTACTGGGGTGATCACCACCCCACCCTCAAGGCCTCAACATAGTTATGGTTTGTAAATTTTTATTTTTTTTTAAATATTAGGCCCCAACCTAGTTTAAGGTAAATAAATATTTCAGCCCCCGTCTTCTAAAATTCATGGATCCGTCACTGCTTGAAGCTCCATTGAAGCTTTAAGATAATGATTTTTGTTTTATTTTTGGAATGTTTATAACATGGCATGCCATATCAGCTACCTCTCTGATAAAAAGTTTTATAAACTAATTTTCACTACAGATGAACTTTTGTAACACTTTATAAATGAGTTTCGATATATACAAGTATAAATTAAGTTTTGGGCCTTCCCAAAATCAGCAACCTAAGCATCAAATAAATGTTCAGTATGGTTACAAAAAAAAATCATCTTTTATAAACTTTTTTTTTATGTAACAAGTAACAACTATTGAAGATACTTTTAGAGCTTATCAACCATGTTAAATCATTACCATAAACATTCCTTCACCTCTAAATCTTTGATTTAAAAAAAAAAAAAAAAAAGTTACAATGACATCCTTAGACAAGTCATCTAAAGTTTGAGGTCTAAACCATATTGATAAGAGCTTAAGGTTTAAAATGTTAGATAGATGAAAGTTTAAGATACAAAAGATAACTCATACTTAAAATGCGTCGATGATTTAAAGTTACAATTATTGTTAAAAACATTTTTTTGTTGAAACTTGATTTTATTGCACTTTCTACAAAATCCAAATCCCAAAATATAGTAGTTATTCTAAATTTAGGACAAAATTTATCAAATATTGCAAAACTTACAAATACAATTTATGGCCAACACAAGAACCAAGTCACAAAAACTAAAAAAGAAAAAACTAAACCAAGTGCCAACTGCCAAGTCAAAAACTAGAACCAAGTGCCAAGTCATCAAAAATAACAAGCCTTATGTGGCCCTAAACAGAGAATTACAAAAGAATTCCATTGGCTTGAAAAAAGTTACATGAACCAAACATCCCCTAAAGTAAACAATGTACAATCAGAATGATGCTGGTCGGGACTTAGCTCCTGTTGCTCAACCTGGCATCCACGGCTCTGGTCTGGTCTCGGAATGATGAGCAGGTCTACCTAAAACCATGGTCGGCCAAACATAATAAATGCCCACGGAACTTGAGCAAGAAAGAGCACAATTGTGCAATTTCATAGAAACCTCAACGTTTCATCTTTACACAGAAGTTGCTTATCAAGTTTCATGACAAAAAAAAATAAGTTATTTACAAACTAAAAACATCTAAACAGCATTTACGGTCATCAAGAAAACTTGGAATAAACTCGTAGTGTACGCCCTATTTGGCTTAGTAAAGCTTAATCCTTGTTTGTATTTGATCCCGACATATAGGGCACAGCTGAAGATCTTTACCACATTCACAACATGTCTGCAAAAAAGTACACAACATCAAAACGATAACCCAAGTCGTATTTCAGCCAACTAGAGATGGCAATTTTCAACCCATTTACTTATGAACGGTTGATTCATCTCTAACGGATCAAATAGAAAATGTATCCTAAAAAGAATAGGTCAAACAAGTAAAACTTCACAAAACTGTATTTTAAACATCATTCAAACATTGTCTCGAAAAGTTATAGAATCATTTAAACAATATAGATTTGTATCATATTTAAAAAAAATATACATTGTAGCAAAAGTGGGAAATAAAGTGTTGGGTCAATCCCCAACCCGCCCATTCTCAACAATTACCAATTTGACCCATTGTCAAACCCCCCTGATCTAGACAATCTGCAACCTCTACAAGTGCAAGCAGGGTATATTACGAGTAAATCACGTATATGAATTTTGTAATTTGTACCTGGTGCCCACAGCCAAAGGCCATATCCTTGGGGTTTGTTATGCAGATTGGGCAAAGCTGCCAAAAAAAATCAATAAAAAGAGATTTAGAGTGTACAAAACTAAGGTTCCACGAAGTCAACAGGATCATTAAACTAGCAATAGTCAAACATTTTAGAAAACGATCACTTACTTGGTTATCAGAAGTGGAACCTCCGGGGTAACTTATGTTGGCCGTAGTTGACTTTCCTTGAAATGCAGGTGCAGATGGTTTAAAGCTACTAGTTTGTGATGGTTTTGATGCACGTGAAGCCGAACCATAAGAAGGGGGAGGAAGGGATATCCGATCTATGCCTTTCCCTCTACTAGTCCTGATTGATTAAAGACATGGATTAATAAAAAGGCTAAGTTGTTCCTCACAAGTATAGCTGGCAATCACGACTCGTTTCACTTGGTCAAAGGGGACAAACAAGTTGAAAGGCATCGAATGTCGATGTTTACAGCCCGCTAAATCTCTTCTTTCAAATTTTAAAAAAAAAAACAGATTACTATTTTAAGAGTATAATTCTTAAAATCATATAAATCAATAAAAGTTTATCAAATAAAGAAAAAAGTGGAAAAACTTGTTGCCGAGCCAACTCCCCGTTTTTGACCCATATTAAAACCACCCATTTTGACTTGTTAGCCAACCCACCTGTTTTGCGACCTGTAACTGGAAGTATGAGAATAGAAGGGCTAAAATCATCGTTTTAATATGATCGGAAGGTTACCCTAAAATGTTGAGCTCTAAAGTTGCTTTGTACTGTGATGGTATTTCCATCAATGCTGAAAGAGCAAACTCTGCTTCTTTCCTAGACCTATTGATGTTCTTTGACATTATCTCTGTAAAGTTCACAAACTAAAAAGGAAAAAACAAGCAGCTCAGTGGTTAAAATCAACACATACTCTAGACAAAAAGGCTATATAGCTAATGCGTTAATAACACTTGCTAAAACTTGCCTGAAAATTATCAAAAGCTCGAGCTGGGATATTATCATCAAATTCCCTCATCATATCCCAAGGTCCATCTCCAACCCCGACTAGAATTATTGACAATGGGTACTCGCTAAAAAAAAGTCAATAGACATTTAGAAGTAATGAAAAAAATCATATTGAGAAATTACCAAATTGGATGGCCTAGAATAGTACCTGGCTTTCACAATTGCGTCAACGGTTTTCCTTTCCTGTTGACTTAGCTGGCCACATTCAGTGTCAACGCTTCTGGTGACCTGTGACATCCATAATAATAGTGTCAGCATAATCAAAAAAAAAAAAAAAAAAACTTTAGAAGTGGCAATTTAGACCCCTTAAGAATGAGCTGATTTGGTCAGTTGGGTTATGGTTTATCTCAAACAGGTCAATTCAAAAAATTTAATTGAAGGAGAATGGGTTAAATGGGTATCAGACAGGTTGCGGCTTGTAAGTCATCCAAATCTCTTTTTTGCATGTAACCACATAGATCGTTTTTATCCAAGGCTTTCACATGATTATAGTAATAATATAGTTTCTAAATATGGACAAGAAAAAAGTATTTGCAGGTCAACACAAACCGAGTCGATCTGTTTTGACCTGTACTGTAAACACGTTTTAACCAAAAAGCATTGTGACCCATTACCCACACAACCCACCTACCCGCCCATCCTGCCACCTCTAAGGCTCTAAGTCTCTAGCCATTATTCAAGTACTCAGAACAACAGTTTCTTAGACAACAATTGCTTCTTAATAAAAAATAAAGTTAAAATCAGCAGTTGAATTACCTGCCCATCGGCTATTATCAATAAAACGTGATACTGACCGCCACTTTGCTCAACAATAGTGATGGCCATTTCGATAACAGGGGCAAATGAGGTAGGTCCTGTTTAGAGTGAAAAAGAATGAGATAACCAACCTTTAGAAAAGTAAATATAAACCGATAGAACAAACTTATTACCTGCAAGCCGTAGTTGAGGTACTAATTCCCTGTATCTTGTCAAAACCTCCTCAAATCCGTCACAAAATTTGCCATCTGGAAGGAAACTAAAGACTTCTTGATCATGTGTTGAAGCTGACAAAATACAACCTTATATTATAATCATATTCAAAACACAAATCAAGCAAACCTTGTGTCAAATTGTAATGTTATACCATCTCCGAACCCAAAACAAGGAATTAAGTTATCCTCATCAAAGGAAGCTAATGTCCTCCCAATTATCGAGATCGCCTCTTCATAAGGGTTCCTTTCATTTCCAATGCGATGCAAGCTCCTTCGATTAAATGACCTTGCACCTAGCATTAAAAACATTAAACAGTTAAGAACTAAGGTGGCAAGTTAAGCAGGTTGAGTAATGGGTCGAAAAAGGTAAATGTGTTACGGGTCTTGCTGAACTGGAATGACATTGCACCTAACGTTAAAGATGTTAAACTTCGAAACCTCTGTTAAAAACTACAGGCTGCAAAACAGGCTTGTATCAAAACAGGTAGTTTTTGTTATGTGTCAGGTTGAGTTACATTACATTGACCCCAAACACTTTTTTCCAAAAGATACTTTTTTATTAAAAATTAGAGAGCAACAAATAACATTATAGAAAGTACACTATTTCATAATCATATAAATCGTTTGAACAGATTTATAGGTTTTACATGATAAGAGAACACTTTGGGGTTTGGGCGACTTCAACCTATTTGACCTTAATGAAACAACACATTACCCACATCAACCCGTCCGTAAGTAAATGGCTCAAAATTGCCACCTCTGTTGAAAACTATTTAAGACTGATACTGAATCAAACCTGTCCACTCATTGCTTTTGGTAAAATCTACACCAACAATCAAATTTGAGGACTCCAAACCCGCACGTGCTAGGGCATCAGTAACCTGGAAAATTTAAAGAAAACATAATGAATTCAAATATGTCTCGCAGCAAACAAACAAGAATCAAACGAGCAATCCTATGTTATAAGTGATACAATTTGTATAATTCTAACAAAGATAATCCTGAGTAATTTTATTTTTTTCTCTCTAAATAAACACTAGCAAACGAGCAGCAATTGCACATGGTCATAAAACGTGTAGGGCATAGGGTTACCTGGTCTAGGTTTTCGTAATTATCATCGATTCTTGAATATTTTCTCTCGAGCTTTTTCTTAGTGGCTGGAGCCTGATTAGGATAGCTTTGATATGGAGAAGGGGAAGCATACGGTTGGCTCACTGGATGTTGCTGATAGCCATATGAATGTGAAGCTGGGCCAAGTGATGCATACCTACTGGAAACCGATCTCTTTGAACTTTTTCCACCCATGAACTCAATTTTTCAAGGGTTCCAGAAAATGTAATAGAATTCTGTCAAAATTAAGAATAACTTGATTAAAGAAATTAAAATCACTAAAGATTACATCAAAGCTCGTCATTAGTAGCAAACCTAAAGTCCTAAAGTATATAATGGTTAACGAAGTTAAAGGGGGTGTTCGGGTGAGCATTTTTCCAAAGTGACTAATGTGACTCGAAGAATCAGAATCAAGTAAAAATCATTGGATTATAGCTTAGGATAGTTGGGTAAATTTATATTTATCCCAATAATCTCTTTCTTATAGCAACTGCTTACAAAATTTGGTTATACATTGATCCTGAACAGTCTGAAACAATTATTCATATGCACTTGATGTTGTAAACTAACCAGCATCCGCATAAATATATTGTTAAGAAAACCATCGTTTGCAAGAATGCCCGATTTTGGTTGAATCAAGGAAATTCAAATGATTGAAGTAAACCCAAAGAAAGTATACACACACATTCAAAACGGTTCATTCTTGCAAAACGTTGAGGTCATTAATCTTATTCATTTTCACAAAATGCATTTGTTTGCAACGGAAAGCAAGTCATTCAGTCATTCGGTATAAAGATACACACATACATTCTTTATATATATATCATATATCACATTGCATATATACATATACATATATACATACATGAAAAGGCAATTTTACACAATGAACTCTTTATAACCTACACAATTCAACAACATAAAAGTATACATATACAATGCTACATTTTCACTATAAATGTGAAACAAGCTATTCAATTTTCCAATTTCAATTTACAAGTCAACAAGATCTGCATTATAAGTCAAAGTAAAAGCTAGCATTTCTTGATTGCTCAAAAACAAAGCAAACTTTAAAAAATAAAATAAAAAATTGTTTCATAGATTGTAACTTTTGAACTAAATTTAACAAACCCATATCATAAATTGTTAAATAGAACAAGAATTTACCGAATTAATTGGTTTTCAAGATTTATGGTGAGTGGACTGAATGCAGGAGTTGATAGGGATATGAAAAGGGTGTTTTTTTAATGAAAAAGAGTGTGATAAAGATGAAAAGGATAAAACAGAATGTGGAATGGATTGAGTGGGAATATGTTCATTCCGGGAAGGTCACTTATTATATATATGTGTATATATTTGTGTATATGTATAATGTATGTATCTATCTTTAGGTGTGACGCTGGTTATAAGTTGTAGTAACCATTATCATCACTATGACAACCAGTGTTTGCCTTATCAAAGTTATTACTGTGTAAAATAAAATAAAAAATAAAAGAAACGACCAATTATCCAAATTTGGAGAAAGAGATAATTAGGAGTAAAATTAAATCATGCAAAACATAATGTATACTCTAAATAATAGGGAAATCATGCAAAACATAATTTATACTTTAAACACTTACCTTCCGGATGATTTCCTCATAAATAATCCGTCCCATTAGAGGTGTCATATTTTGAACTTTCAAAATCTTTTTCTTTCAACTTTGACTATAAATATTTTTATTTGTATTATATAATACTCAATAAAAATTATATGACTTGATTGAGTTTTATATGTGTTTCTATTGTTATAATTTTCATCAAGATTTATATAACAAAAAAATATATATTTAAGGTTAAAGTTGAAAAATAACTACTTTTAAAATTCAAAATAAGACACTTTTAATGAGATAGATGGAGTAACTTTTGAGGTATAAAACATGACATTGTTATGCAAGACTAACTTTTGAGGTATACGTAGTACCATTTTCTAATTTTTAATAGCTATTGGGTTAAATTTAAGAAATCAAAAGAGAAATAAGCTCATAAATAAATATGTGTATATTTAAGTTTCAACGTTTTTAAAAACCCATAAATTGTAAAAATAACTTAAGGTCTTGGTTGGAGAGCCATAATCTAATATTAAAATAATCCGATTGTGCATATTGAAAAAAGTCTGTTAATAAAAGTTTAGGAAGGTGATAAATTCACATAGGTTTTTATCCATCTACAACAATTCATGCATCATATAGTTGTACTGTACAACTGTATGATGCAGCAGTTGTTGTAGATGGATAAAAATCAATATAAATTTATCACTATCCAAAAGTTTATATAAGAAGTTAAGTTGTGTTGTAGAGGTCAAACACTCCAACAAAAGGACACATCCAACTAACTACTCGGGTGGTTAACCCCCACCCCCAAATCAAGAATTTCTTTGTAAATTTTTTTCTTTTTATATTAAGCAATAACAAAAAAATCTAAAAATGTTAGACCCCAACCCCATTTAAGGTAAAAAAAAATTCCACATTTCATCTTTTAAAAATCTTGGATCCACCACTGCTCTAACACCATCTAGGCTCTAGCTTCCTACTAGCTCCACCTATGTTGTTGGTAGACATTTGGATATGTTGTATTAGACCATTCTTAAAGCTTAGGTGAAGAAGCTAGGTTATCATCAAGGGAGTGGGTGAAAGGGTTATGAAGGGCATGATGATACGTAGGTGATGTTTGGCTAGGTGAACACTATCAACGACTCCACCTTCTTCTTGTTTTTATTATTATTGTTTTGTTTTATTATTGATTGGGTATTTGGTTATATTGTGGGTATTAAATTGAATAAAGGTGGGTACAAATAGTAGGTTAATGGTTAAGGGGAAATGGAAAAGGCGAAAGGGGGGGGGGGGGGGGGGGTAGTTAAAAA
>JAOEHQ010026420.1:0-13796 GCA_025447715.1 Asclepias incarnata
CACCTAAAAGAAAGATGACCAAATATCCTTGAAAATCAGCCATAATTCATAATTGAAGTGTAGATAAGAAAACTGTTCTCAATTTGTAGAAAGGCAAACCAACATATTTTTCAACTTGTGATTAAACTATGTATTTTTGATTTTGTATTATAACATTATGTATTTTTAAAATGCTATAGCCTCCAATATTGACATTTGTTGGTGGTCAAATTTAATTAATGGAAAATGATATATATTCCTAAAATATTAGTTTAATAATCTTTTTAATAATTTGATCCTGACATTTGTAAAATCAAATGATGAAATCAATAGAGAATCAATGGATTACATTTATCATGCACTGAAGTTGTTAGGATAATTATTAGGCTAATTTTAAAAGGATATATCATTTTCCTTAATTAATTAGTGCGAGCATTAGTCATTAGATATCATACATTATTTTAATATTTTTCTTAAAAATCAGGTAATCCATCAATGATCAATATATTATTTTAATATTTCTCTTAAAAACCAGGTAATCCATCAATGATCAATATATGTCATAAATATTTGTGATCTACTAATTTTTTTTATTTTAACTACAAAGCATTTTATTCATAAAATTAGGTTATTTGTGTGCATTGCACAATTTGATGAATATAAACATACTAGAGGGGTACCCGAGCAATGCAGCAACGGCGACAGTGGCGGCGGTGTACGTGGTGGTAGCGGCGGCGACTGGTGGTGTGGTGGCGGCGACGACTGATGGTGATGGTGACGGCGAGTAGTGTAGGTTATTGATGTAAAGATAATTGATGTAAAAGAGGTAGTGTAGTTATTTTAGGAGTTGAGGGATATATATTGTAAATTATTTCATTAAAGGTATTTTTGGTACATCAATAAGGGAATGAAATTATACATAAGTAAAGTGAATAGTAAAATAGGTATGAAGGATCATATATATTGTTTGATTATTTTTTTAATAAAGAAAATAAAATTTGAACATGCCCATAACATATATTTAGTCTCTCCAATGATAGGCTAATAATAAGAGACGTGTATCCATCAAGATCTAGCATCACTTTTAGTATTGATATAATAATAAGTAATAACTAATATTAAATCATAGTCATTAGGTATCATACATTATTTTAATAATTAGTGCCAACATTAGTTAAAAATTATAGATTATTATTACTATTAAATCATTTTCCTTAACTAATTAGTGCCAACATTAGTCATTAGGTATCATACATTATTTTAATAATTCTCTTAAAAATCAGGTAATCTATCAATGATCAATATATGTCATAAATATCTGTGATCAGCTAATTTTATTTTTTTTTAACTACAAGGCATTTTATTCATAAAAAAAAGTTATTTCTGTGCATTGCACAGTTTGATGAATATAAATATATGTTTACTAAACAAAACTAAAATAAAAACTGAGAAGTAATAGATTTAAACAAACTATAAAATCTTGTAGGAATTGAAGATGAAACTCGTGTTTCTTTTTCTTTTATACTTTGGTGATTCAAAGGTTGCAGAGATACACACAACCAACTCAATAGTGAAAACTAAGGTTTATTTATAGTAGTAATTAATCTATTTAGGGGTTTTTCATACTACTAGTTACACTTTAACCCCTTTAGCTATTCTATTTTATCAGTTAAGGATAAAATCTCTCGTAAGGAAATGACATATTTACCCTTACTAACTTTAAAATATAATATCTGATTGAACACCAAACCGCGTTTATGCTAAGATGGTCGTGACTGGATTGTATAAGTTTGGTTTAAGGTTTATTGGCGTTTTCCCGCAGGTAAGGACGAAATCCTTTTACGCCAAGTTAAGATACGTATGTGTGTTCTTCGGCTATGTTAGTCATGCCGATTTGTGGTATGATCATCCCCTTTTATGGGGAAGCCTTATCTTGAGGATGAAGATAATTTATTATCTTCTCCTAAGATTATAGCTTATCTAGATAATAGTTTATTCGATTTTATTGTCTTTGATAGCTTATCACTTTATTAATTAATCCCTTATATTTTGGGATATAAATCTCACTTTTTTAGGAAAGGGTTATGATCCACTTTTCCACAGCTCTGGCCTTCGTAATAAGGCTTTGTAAGTGTATCTCTTTGTATATTCGAAGGGGTATATCATCAAACTCCCCAGTCTAAGATTGGGACTGCGAAGGACGTGATGTTAGACTTCCATAAGCACGGTTATTTGTTTTCTTAGAAAGTAAGGGTAAAAAGTGAAAATATCTAAAAGGTGGACGGGGGTAATTATTTGAAAGGAAAAGTGGGGGGAGTTGAGAGGGCTGGCAGCCGAGGGCCATTAAATTGGTACTTTTCCCCCAATTTCTTCATCATTTCCTGCAACCGCCGATTATACTTTCTAATCCTTTCGACGATCATATTATCTCCATCTTTTTTTCATCGTTTCTTCATTCAACCGCTTGTGGTAATGGCGCGTATAAAAGGGAAAACGCAAACCGCTCATGGCGGAAGTACGCCGGGTACCAGTACGGCGACTCCGGTGGGAAGGTCGTCGAGGGGTAAAGAGCTGACGGCGGGAGTAGTTGGAAGGCGGCAAAAAAGATCTGCCAAACGGTCCGCCCGTCTGGTCATTTTTACCGATTCTGACTCCGATGAAGAGGTAGATCTGGCCATCTACCGGCAAACTAGAAAAGAATGGGCGCGGCTCCGCCGGGAAAACAAAGTGATGAAGGAGACTGTGTCTGCACATGTAGGGGAACTTGAGAAAACTCCATTGGTTTGCGGGTTGCGCAGCGAGGTAAAGTATGTGAAGGGTCTTTTGGGGGAGGCGAATGTCATCATAGAAGGTCTCCATAAAGAAATGTTGGAGACACGGCAGCGATTGGCGGACAACGAGACTTACTTGGCTGCTCTTCGCTCATGATGGAAAATGAAACTTGACGAGGTGATTACTAGGGATCTGAGAATTGGAGGAAAAAGTGGAGCGTTTGTTGACAGAGGTTATTCCTCATGTTTATCAGACTACCATTGTCAACCTTGATGCCGGGAAAAGGCTAGTGGAGTTAGCCTATAGCCCAATGTGAGGGTAGACGACCTAGTCCCAGATGACGTCGATGGGTCTAACTCTGGGTAGGGAGTTTATCCCATTGTAATAGGAAGGCTAGCAGCTTTTCTTCCTTTTTTTTCTCTATATTTTTTTTTTTTTGTATATTTTGTTTCTAGTTGAATCTTTTGACTCGTTTACCTCAATGGACTTTTATCAAGAAGGGTCATATGTGTTGGTGATTTATGTCGGTCACCATATTATGCTTGTATTGTTGCAGAGGCCTTAGCCATTAGTGTGACATTTGCAAAAATTACGATCTTATGATTAAGGTATGGGCATGATTAAATAGTTTGATAATCTTTTATTGATCACATAGTAATCAAATCGTATTTGGAAATCACCTTAGCAAAAACATTTAGTGGTAACGAGTAAATTGAATAGTTATTTAAACTTAGAATACGTATAAAATAACGTATGAATATTATGATGTTTAGAATATACATATATATGTGTATACTCATATAATGACTAATAAGAACTACACAACACCATTTCGATCATCTAATATTTAAAGTATTAATGTATATACTCATTAGATTACGTTCTTGCAAAATGTAATCTTGTTTCAATATACCTTTTATACATAGACATTAACATTGAAACATAAAACATTTAATCATTTGTTGCAAAACAAGTTTGATACATTAGAAATATCCTAGCTTTCACACATCGTATACCATTACTACAAATTAATTTGTACATCAAAACAAGAATTCAAAAGGACTCTTTGACACCAAACTCACAATTTGACCTATTCCGTTAGATCACAATTACAAAACGACCCGTTTAGTGACAAAATGGGCGAGGTATCAAGAACACAAGATATGGGATAACTAGCCAAAAACTACTATCTAAATACACAACCATTATTAAGGCAAATGGCAGAGAACACACAACCATTATTAAGTTTGATATATATCTTGATACTAATAATGATCAGATCGAAAAGCTCCAAACAGATGAAGGAAATACTAACGTACAATCCATTAACACATGACTTGGTCTTTATTCCATAACCATCACTTGTCATTGCCGACCGGCTAGAATCTGCTTAATTAAACAATAATAATATCAAATCCACAGGCCATAGTTTATTCATTAAAACTTGGAATGAGACACTTTGATTTATATAAATTTGAGCATATTTTTCTGTTATTTGGGCACACTAACTATGGCTGATTTCCAGGGATATTTTGTTGGATATAGCATATTAAACATGTAATATTAGAGTAAACGCAGCGGAAAAATAGATCACGTATAGCATATAATTAATTAACATAAATAAATAAATAAATAAGTAATCTTGATTACCTTTACTTGAATTGGATTAAATTAAGAACATGTTCAAAACACGGATAGATTGAAACCATTATTCAAAAACATACACTTCAACTAACGTCATTCGGATGCTAGTCCTTTAATGTATCAAAAGATAAAACCTTTGCTCCCATCTCCTTATTGTTCGAACGGAACTAAAAATAACCAAAAGAATGGTTGGTTTCTTTTGTTATTGTTTAGTCGGCAAAAACAAAACCCCATGGAACTTTTTCTTTTGTTTTTATATACACGGCTTCAAATAAGGAAAAACAAGATGTTTGGTTTTGTTTTAACGGCTACCATTAGAACAAAACACAACACCTCCTTTTATATGTCTATCATAATTAATCGGTTAAACATATATAATTAATTAAATACATAAAAGGATTTTAAACTTAACCTAAAGGATTTGGGCTAAATATTTAATGGACTTAAATGGTTTAAATATTTCACGAGTCCAATAAATATTTGTCAAAACAAATACAATAAATAGTTTAATTATTGATACTTATATAATATATAATATATATATACGATATATATATTATAATTAATGACGTCTAGGTGTATATATGTGTGACCCCATAGGCTCACATATATTCCGGACATATATTTATTTGTGATATGGACATATCTCAACAGCTTCCACTTGGACATGTCTTAAATAAATATATATAATAACACTGGTTAGCGTCAAGCAACACGCCAATGCTCCCAGATATACGTGAATGTAGTTTCATAAAGTATCGGTTAAATGATTTAGCATTTACTATCCCTTGTTTCTGATACCGTGTTAAATATGGATATGGATCTATGTCATTCCATATTTTAATGATTCTGTTACTCGTTTCTCTGATTAATCAAGATTACCAAATTCATCGAGACACATCTAGATCTCCTTTGGGTGTGGTCACACATACATCTGATCAATCCAATGAGGGGCCCAGTGGTATCTTCTTCAAGATTAAATGAAGGAACAAATTCTATATTGACTACACGTGTCATTCATGTGTTTCACCACATTTCTGTAAATAGCCCTTATAACTACCTTATTCAGGATGGCGTTAAACTATAACAAAAAATATCATCCACACATGCAAGACCTACTTGCATCTCAAGTCTAAGGATTAGCAAAGAAAATCACTTACGAATTTCACTTGATGACGCCGATCCATAAAGTGATAATTCGTTAGTTGGGGTAGTCCGATATGCAAACTTGTGAATATCATATGAGTTTGGCGGACACATCCTTTAATATCCAAGAATATTACCAATCACTTAGATTTGTCTTAATTTAACTATACCCCCGTATAATTAATCGACAATGGACAATTTAGAAGAACATAAGTTATTCATGGATTTAAACTTGCAAATATAGGATACAATTATTATTAAATGAATACAAATATACCAAATAATAATTGTTTAACATCCCTTATCCAAATACTAATCACAGATTTGCATGAGACTACTAGCAAGGCGAAGTCCAATGCTCTTAGCACGTTGGGTAAGCTTCCCTTTTGGAAAAGCCTTCGTAAACGAATCACCTAGATAGTAATCTGTGTGAACTTTGAATAGATTGATTTCACCAATTTCTATTAGTTCTCGAACATGGTGATATCGTCGTGGATAGTGTTTGGCGCCTTTCTGAACTCTAGGTTTGTTGGCTATAATGATTGCTTCATAATTGTTGCAATACATCTCCATAGATTCTTTTATATATCTAACCCAAAAATAAATTTCCTAATCCAAACAGCTTCCATCACAGCTTCTTAAGATGCTATGTACTCAAATTCTGTTACAGACATTTCAGTAGTAGTTTCTTTGGTACTTTTCCAAACTACTGTGCCCCCATTTAAAACGAAGATATATCCTGTTTGAGATTTTGTACCATCTCTATCAGTTTGAAATCTAGCGTCGCAGTAACCATTAACCTTAAACTTCGCTTCAGGATTTTCACCTTAAACAAGAAACATATCTCTAGTATCTCTTAGGTACTTGAGAATATTCTTCACAGCAGTCCAGTGACTCTCACCTGGATTCTGTTGAAATCGGTTTGTAATGTTCTATGCAAACGCCACATCAAGTATAGTGCATCTCACCGCATACATAATAGATCCTACAGCCGAAGCATAAGGAACCATCCGCATACGCTCCACCTCTTCAGGTGTTGAAGCACTTTGTTTACTACTTAAGTCAAGTCTTTTTTGCATTGGAATATTGCCACACTTGGAAATTTCCATTTTAAAATCTTTTAAGATCTTATCAATATAAGCACTTTGACTTAGTCCAATTAACGTCCTAAATCTATCTCATTAGATCTTGATTCCAAGAATGCATGTCGCTTCCCTAAATCTTTCACGAAAAATTACTTTCCAAGATAGGATTTTACGTCTTGTATCATTGGAATGTGACTCCCATGATCAATATGTCATCAACATATAAGATAAAGAAAGTAACATTACTCCCACTAGCCTTTTGATATACACATGACTCATCAACAAAAAGCCTCTGGTTGCACCATATAAACATATTCATATATGTGACCATTCAAGAAGGCAATCTTGACATCCATTTGCCAAATCTGATAGTCATAAAATGATGTTATGGCTATAAGAATCATAATAGCTCTAATATCTGATACAGGAGAGAAGGTTTCTTTATAGTCAACTTCATAGACTTGTGTATAACCCTTTGCTACAAGACGAGCTTTATAGGTGTGTGTCGGTCTTCTTCTTGAAGAGCCATTTACTCCCAACGGGCTTAATATTAGGAGGAAGATCAACCAAGTGCCAGACTTGATTATCTTTCATGGATTGAATTTTCGCATTCATAGCTTCAAGCCATTTATCAGATTCAGGATTTGACAATGCAACTTTATAGTTAAGAGGTTCATTAAGATCCCCTAACATATTCTTATTAACTTCTACATTTAGACATAATCAATTAGGAGCACTATGTGTTCTCAGGCCTATGAATGGGAATAACATCAGTTCGAGGTCAGAGACTTTCTGCCTCAACGTGATGTTTGCTAGTGTTTTCAGAAGGTAATGTATCTTCTTCTTGAACTTCTTCAAGTTCTACTGCCCTCCCACTATCTTCTTGAGTGGTGAGATTCTTTTCAAAGAATTTAGTATACCTAACAACTTTGACAGTGTTTTCAGGTAGGAAGTAGTTATAGTAACCCATTTTTTCCTTTGGGTATCCTACAAAGATACACTTAACAGATCTTCGTTCAAGTTTGCCAGGCGTGTCACGCTTCACGAGTGCCTCACAACCCTAGACCTTTAGGTAAGACAAATTAGGGACTTTTCCATACCATAGTTCTTGTGATGTCTTATCAACCTTCTTGGTTGGAACCATATTAAGTATGCGAACAACAAACTCTAGAGCATAATCCCAAAAGGATAATGGCAGAGTTGTAAGATTCATCATTGATCGAAGCATGTCAGGCAGGGTGCGATTTCTCCTTTCAGACACACCATTGTAGCGTGACATGTTTGAAGGAGTAAACTGTTGGACAATTCCACATGCTTTTAGATAATCTTTACACTCTTGACTTTTATATTCGCCTCTTCGATCTGAACGAAGAGCCTTTATAGTCTTCCCGAGTTGATTTTCTACTTCATTCTTAAATACCTTAAATGATTCAAAGACTTTATTTTTATGTTTAAGCAAGTAAACATAACCATGACGATTGAAATCATTAATAAAGGTTATGAAGTAGTTAGCTCCTTGTCTTGACACATGTTTAAGTGGACCACAAACATCAGTATGTATTAATGCAAGTAGATCAATAACTCTTTCCGTTTGATGCAAAAACGTTTTCTTGCTTACGTGAGCAAGACGATAGTGTCAACGATAAGTAAAGTCCAAGTCATGCTTGGCTCTATGCTAACGTGTATATAGAATTAACATTTGGTTTAAGATTACGCATATCAGTTTCATAAATGCCATTACATTGGATAGCATTAAAATAAATAACATTATTCATAGAAACTGAAATTCTGTAATCCATAAAACAATGAACAAAACCATTGTCAACCAAACGAGAAACTGAAACAACACCTCTAGTTATAGTAGTGCATAATGACAATTGTCTAAAACAATAAATAAACCCGAAGGTTAAATTAAGTTAAAACTTCTAATAGCTTTTACAACTGTACGCATTCTATTGCTTACGTACAGATATAAAGCTCCATGTTTCAGCTTCTTTTCTCTTACTAAGTCCCTGAGTGGTATTACAGATGTAATTACCACAACCAGTGTCATAAACTCAGGATTTATTAGGGAGCGAAAATAATTCTATAATGAAGATACTTAAAGTAATGGTAGAACCAGCTTGCTTCTTCTTCATTTTCATCAACTCAGCAAGGTAGACAGGACAATTCCTTTTCTAGTAACCCACCTCTTTGTAGTGGTGACAAGTCACATCCTTTGTCGGGTGCTCTTTCTTAGCTGGTGGGGGTTCTTATGTTTGGGAGCATAAGCTACTTGCTTACCCTTGCCATTGCCTTTAACCTTGTCTTTATTAGCTTGCGGTTTTGGTTTTCTGGATTTTTCCACCTTGAATCGCAAGGACTTAAAGTGTAGCGGTAAGCCTTTTACATACTCAATAAGCATAGAATGTAATTCACCTATTGTCTTCGTCATGCATGTTATGCATATTGTAGTTGCGCACAAATCCTTCAAAATCTTTTGAAAGGAAATTGAGAATCAAGCCAACTGAAATAGCTTGGGGTAAAACATAGCTGAGGCGTTTCAACTGAACCAGATAGCTCTTCATCTTTAGAACATATGAGCTGCCCTTTTCATGTTGATGTTCAGGAGACATGCTACCGAGCATAAGCCATGCAACTTCATTATGACAATCATATTGAGCAATTCATCTAATTCCGCATTAAGCGCATTAGCAGCAGGAGAAGGGGTCATAGGTTGTTCCAAAGCTTCAAGTTTTATTTCAACTCGAAGGACAATTCTTAGTTGATGAAACCAATCATTAAGGTTTGGTCTAGAAAAGTTTTTCTCTTTCGAGAATTGACCTGAAAGTTGAATTGTTCTTGTTTTGTGTAGGATTTGTCATCTGCAACTCAGACAAAAGTTCAAAATTTAGTATTTTCGATAATACTCCATTAAAGAAAATTAAATACCCATAGTTTAAGTATATAAACAGTTAATTTTCTTTAAGGCTAGGATCCTAATTGACATACTACCATCACATCAGTTGATCTGCTAGCAATGGGGTATTCAAAAAGGTAAGTGACGAGCAATAATTGCAATACAAGTGCAACTCCTAGATCATTATGGGACTTACAAATGACACTAAATAACAAGCAAGTAGTGTCATGTAAGCAAGTTTCATCCCATCTATGCCTCGGGCTTAAGGATCTCACCAGCTTAACTCGATTTAAGTCGTCCAATTAAGAACTGTAAATATTCCACCACCGTCTCACGATGAGTGGTTATTTACCTTGGGTTGCAATTCACCTACGTCTCACGTAGAGTAAAAGGCAATTGCAAGTGTTCTTACAATTGGGTGGCAAAGACTTAATTTTGAAGGGTATAATTATTTGACAAATAACGTGTATTTCAAATATGTACGAAGAGGCATGCATAAATCTTCGTATCATAGGTTTTAATAAAAAAAAAAAACTTCACTCAATTAAGTTATTTTATTATTGTGCATCAAGATGTCTCTTTTAATATACATAGCGTGTGTATATAAAATAAGAATATTACACTTTAACAAATTGACGATTCAAGTGTTATAAAAGCTAAATGATTGTACTTTTATCTCGGGACTTATGAAATAAATTTCCTAGATGTTCAAGGCATCATTAACAAGGCGGAAAAAAAAATTGACTTGTCGCGGGAACTATCCCAAAACCCTAGACCATGTAGTCATTAATAAAAGCATACATCTTTAGTTTTACGCACATTATAAACTAATTCATCTTGCAAGTCTCGTCGTGGAAAACAATTACCGTATGTAAGCCGCACCCAACTATTGACACATAATACTTTGCAAGAAAAATAGTTTATAATAAATCTTGTTTCATAAGTTTTAGTCATGTTTATTAAGCCTCATAAAAGTACATAAAAATCATATTATCACATAACACACAAAAGCTGATTGGAATTTCCAGCCAACTTCAGGCCTCGATTCAACAAGGAAGGAGTCTTCCCCAACCTTAGCAGTAAACTACAAAGTTGTAGCCCACTGAGTGGTGAATCTACTGTAAAAAATTTGAGGTTCTAACTCTTTACGGATGATTTATTACGAATATTTTAGTGAACAGCTATCAAGCTGTCAAAAAACTAAAACTTTTTAACCAATCATGCGTATAACAATTTATAGTCATCGGATTTGCATGTAAACTTATTAACAAATAATTAATAAAGTTATATCAACATATCGAAAACCTATATCCAAGAAAAACCATGCATGTGTTCATCATGGATATCAATTAAACAAGTAATCATGGTAATCAAGACAAATAACGATCCATTAAATCAATTAAACAAGCGTTATTTGTATGTAAAATTAAAACTCGACCTAAGACTTTTTTTCTACCAATTTTCAGACCTTTGTTGGTCAAACTTTTTTAACCAAAAAATGCCCCAAAGGGTTGATCAAAAATTAAAGTAAAGAAAAAACATGTGAATCTTGCGTTTTTAGATCCAATTTTACACTTATTTATGTAATTAACTACACTATATGATGGCTCGTGATGCTACTGTTGGAATATAGCATATTAAACATGTAATAATCACGAGTAAACGCAGCGGAAAAATAGATCGCGTATAGCATACAATTAATTAACATAAATAATAAATAAGTAATCTTGATTACCTTTACTTGAAGTGGATTGAATTAAGAACAGGTTGAAGAACACGGATAGATTGAAACTAATATTCAAAGGTATGAATATCTCTATGGATAGTCCACATTACACTTCAACCAACATCAATAGGATGTTAGTCCTTCAATGATCAAAAGCTAGAAGGAAAACAAAAATCCTTTTCTTTTTGTTTCCTCCTTTGCGACGGCTTCAAAACAAACAAAAGATTGTTTCTTTCCTTTGCTTTACATCGACAGCTCTAAGGAATTAAAAGAGGTTTTTTTTTTCTTTGGTTGTGTTCGACGGCTCTCAAGGGAAAAGAAAGAGGTTTCTTTCTTTTTGTTCTCTTCTCACGGCACCACCAAAGAAAGCACAAGACCCATTTTATATTTACACATTATGTTAATTAGTAATTAGGTTAAATCATTATTTAACTCATATTATTAACTAAATACATAAAAGGCCTTTAAGGCTTAAATCAAAAGACTTGGGCTAATTATTTAGTGGAATTAAATAATTTAATTATTTTAAGAGTCCAATAAATATTTGTCAAGACAAGTCCAATTAATTTAAATCAAACTCCCTTTTAATTCTTGATAATTATATAATATATATACAATATATATATTATGAATAATGACGTCTAGGTGTATATGTGTGTGACCCCATAGGCTCACGTATATTCCGGACATATATTTTTTTGTGATATGGACATATCCCAACAACCGTATCACAGTTTCCGACAACGTTGATAGTGGGGGGCGGCGGGGGAAGAAGGCCGGTGGTGGTGATGGTGGTGGGGAAGAGACTCTCACCTGGATTCTGTTGAAATCGGCTTGTAATGTTCTATGCGAACGCCATATCAGGTATAGTGCATCTCACTGCATACATAACAGATCCTACAGCCGAAGCATAAGGAGCCCTCTGCATACACTCCACCTCTTCAGGTGTTGAAGCACATTGTTTACTACTTAAGTCAAGTCTTCTTACATTGGAATATTGCCACATTGGGAATTTTCCACTTTAAACCTTTTAAGATCTTATCAATATAAGCACTTTGACTTGCTCCAATTAACCGCCTAGATCTATCTCGTTAGATCTTGATTCGAAGAATGTATGCCGCTTCCCCTAAATCTTTCACATCAAAACACTTTCCTAGTTAGGACTTTTCATCTTGTAACATTGGAATGTGATTCCCCATGATGAATATGTCATCAACATATATAAGATAAGGAAAGTAACATTACTCCCATTAGCTTTTTGATATACACATGGCTCATCAACAAAAACCCACAGGTTGCACCATATAAACATATTCATATAGGTGACCATTCAAGAAGGCAATCTTGACATCCATTTGCCAAATCTCATATGTCATAAAACGATGTTGTGGCTATAAGAATCCTAATAGCTCTAATATCTGATACAGGAGAGAATGTTTCTTTATAGTCAACTTCAAACACTTGAGTATAACCCTTCGTTACAAGACGAGCTTTATAGGTGTGTACATTGCCTTCTATGTCGGTCTTCTTCTTGAAGAGCCATTTACTCCCAACGGGCTTAATATTAAGAGGAAGATCAACCAAGTGTCAGACTTGATTATGCATTTTCGCATTCATAGCTTCAAGCCATTTATCAGATTCAAGATCTGACAATACAACTTTATAGTTAAGAGGTTCATTAAGATCCCCTAACATATGCTCATCAACTTCTACATTTAGACAATCGATCAGGAGCACGATGTGTCCTCTCGGGCCTACGAATGGGAATAACATCAGTTTGAGGTTCGAGACTTTCTGCCTCAACATGATGTTTGCTAGTGTTTTCAGAAGGCGATGTATCTTCTTTTTCAACTTTTTCAAGTTCTACTGCTCTCCCACTGTCTTCTTGAGTGATGAGATTCTTTTCAAAGAACTCAACATACCTAGCAACTTTGACAGTTTTTTCAAGTGGGAAGTAGAAATAGTAACCCATTGTTTTCTTTGGGTATCCTACAAAGATACACTTAATAGATCTTCATTCAAGTTTGCCAGGCATGTCACGCTTCACAAGTGCCTCACAACCCTAGACCTTTAAGTAATTCATACATACATACAAATTTCAAGTCGATGACAACCTAAATAAAGGCCAACTAGAGACAATATGTATACCTAAACAAGGCCCCCGCTCGCATTGAATAAATCTAAGGCAAAATGTACCACATACATCGAGTAACTCGATTGCGTAAGCCTCATAAAAGTACATAAAAATCACATTATCACATAACACACAAAAGCTGATTAGAAATTCCAGCCAACTTCAGGCCCCGATTCGACAAGGAATGAGTCTTCCCCAACCTTAGCAGTAAACTACAAAGTTGTAGCCCACTGAGTGGTGAATCTACTGTGAAAAATTGAGGTTCTAACTCTTTACGGATGATTTATTACGAAGTTTTTAGTGAACAGCTATCAAGATGTCAAAAACTAAAACTTTTTAACCAATCATGCGTATAACAAGTTATAGTCATCGGATTTGCATGTAAACTTATTAACAATTAATTAATAGAGT
>JAOEHQ010026442.1:0-13795 GCA_025447715.1 Asclepias incarnata
AACAATGGCAGCAATATCTTCATGTTTATTATCCCTTCACTCTCCATCTCTTCATCAACAAACCATTAACACCCATCTAACCCAACAACAGTCTTTCGCCATTCGAGCAAAAACAACCAAACCACCAGCATCCTATCTAACAATCATCAGGGCCACATATTCCGATATCCGAAAGGAACAGGTAGTCATTGTTGGAGCTGGAATAGCCGGCCTCTCCACCGCAGTTTCGCTACACAGGTTCTTTACAATTAAAACAAATTTGGTCTATGTCTATGTATGTCGAAATTTTGGGTGGGTTACTTTTGTTTGTTGAGATTGATTTAATTTGTTTGTTTGTATTAAATAAAGGTTGGGAGTTGGGTCGCTGGTGTTGGAGCAGGCCGATTCGTTAAGGACCGGAGGAACTTCATTGACATTGTTCAAGAATGGTTGGAAGGTTTTGGATGCAATGGGAGTTGGTGAAGAACTCAGATCACAATATCTTGAGGTTCTAGGGTATATATATATATATATATGTTATATACTTTCACCCTCATTTTATGAACCTACCTATATAGTTTAATAAGTACTACTACTATCATATTTGATTTTCACATTTTAAGTTAGGGTTAATTGTGTTTGACAATATATCACAAATTATAGCCCGAGTAATCAAACTTTGAATAATTCGTATTCAAATTTCAAATATTGTTAATGTATGTATTTGAATATACGTGTCAACCGTACAAATTGCCACATCCGGTGCTAAGTCACATGTTTATAAGTTTTAGTTGGTTAGGTACATACAATAGCAATATTAGATAGCTGGCTACACAGTAGACACATTTAAAAGTGGAGACATACTATAGATTTTGGACTATGTTAAATACATTTCCATGCATTAGCCCTTTATTTTAATTTTGTAATAAGGAATGTTTAAGAAATGACGTGGAAGCCTCTTCAACCTGTATACTGGTTACATATGGCCGTATAGTGTGCCAATTCTATTAAATAGTCGACCTTATTAACAAATGTAGGTATAGCTGGGACTTAGGGATTTTAGTGTAGATGAGCTCGGCCTGTCTAAGAATGACTTGCAAGGTTGTAATTGTATTATCGGTTACATATGATTCAGACTCGCCTTCTCCGGGTAACCTGAACAAGAAAAGCCTAATTCGTTTATAGATTATATTTAATATTCTATAAGAATAAACCAAAAACAACAATAAAAGTTTCCTATTGCAACATAAACTACAACTGTTTGAATTCAAAATAAGTTTATTTTTGTCTACTTATAAGATCATAGACTTCATTTTTGGTTATTATATACCCAACCGAATGCTAATCTTAATCACATTCTAATTCTTCAAAGTTTATTTGAAGGAAGATACATGATTCATTGTTTAAGTCACATTCCAGTATTTATCACCTTAACTCAGCGGTAGAGTATCACCTTGATGTAGTGGAAGCCATCAGTTGTTTGCTTTTCAATGGATAAATATATGGGAAATATGATGACATCAAAAGATATTAGATAAAATTAAAGATAATTAAGTGTTCTGATTGGTGGTAATAAGCAATTATTATTTTTAATTATTATGTTATTATGTAGTAATTATAAGATAAGATATAAGATATGATGAGATTACTTTCACGGACTTCTAAACTTTTGCGTGATTTGACAGAAGATATAAGATAAGATAAGATTACTTCCATGGACTTCTAAAATGTTGCTTGATTTTGATGGTGTCCTTCCTTTTGAATGTTTGCATCAAATCAATGGTGCAGGATGGTGATAAAATCAGAAAATGGAAGAGAGCTACGCTCATTCACGTTCAAAGAAGAAGATCAAACGTACATATACCTATAGTATCATTTTCTATACATATCCATGTCGTTATAAGGTGGTATTTAGTCATCGATATCTGTATTTCGTGCATTTGGGAACAGTCAAGAGGTTCGTGCAGTTGAAAGAAGAACACTTCTGGAGACTCTAGCCAAACAGCTACCTGTAGGTTCAATCTCTTTCTCGTCAAAGTTGGCAAAGATTGAAAAACAAAAAGATGGTGAAACTCTACTAGAACTTGCCAATGGTACTCGAATATCATCCAAGGTATATTTTTGTTTTAAGGACTTGGTTGAAAGAAAGATTTATTGTTTAAAAAATGTGTAGGTGAATCATAGAATCGGCTTTTTGATTAACATTATATCAACATTCAACAGGTGGTAATTGGATGTGATGGAATTCGTTCTTCGGTGGCTCAATGGATGGGATTTTCTGAGCCTAAATATGTGGGATATTGTGCTTTTCGTGGGCTTGGAGATTACCCTGATGGACAACCTTATGGACCACGGGTCAATTATGTTTATGGACAAGGAATACGTGCTGGTTATGTTCCTATTTCACCAACAAAAGTTTATTGGTTCGTTTGCTTCAATAGCCCTGCACCAGGTATGTAAACCTTATAAAGAGGACATTCAAGTCTGTTTGTGATGTATAAGTGACCATTATAATAAAATTAGTTTTTCTTAGACATTGTAAAATGGGTGGGTTGGGTAATGGGTTAAAACAAGTTTGGGTCAAAATAGGTACAGTTTAAAGTGGTCAGGGTTGGGTTAAAGCAAACACATCTTGATTAAATATTTATTTAAGAATATTTTGAGTTAAATATCATTGTTAAATTTTTTTGAATTACATTAACAATCTAATATTTTGCATAGTAGTTTCACTAGTTTGTATACATAAAAAAATACAGTTAGAGTGACATTCGAACGATTTCCTGTTTAGTTAAGGAAAGGTATCCTAGCCATTTGAACCCTTATATAAAGCATGTTCTGAATTGCCCCAGTCAAATATATATGGTCGGAATTGCGCCCCTCTAGTTCTTGTAATAATTATGTGCATGTAAGGTGGCAGGTCCAAAGATTACTGATCCATCAGTGTTAAAGAAACAAACAAAGGAACTAATCAAGAAATGGCCCTCCGAATTTCAAAACTTAGTTGATGTCACCCCAGAAGACACAATCATCCGGACCCCGCTAGTTGATCGATGGCTGTGGCCAGGTCTGACCCCACCAGCTTCATCTGGTGGAGCCGTAGTGGTGGGTGATGCATGGCATCCAATGACTCCTAATCTTGGTCAAGGGGCTTGTTGTGCTCTAGAAGATGCGGTGGTTTTAGTGCAAAAGCTTGTGCCTGCACTCAACGCTGGACCAGTGGCCATTGAGGATGCCCTTAGGTCATACCAAAACGAGAGATGGCCGCGAATCTTTCCAATGACCATACGGGCTAATGTAGTTGGAGCCGTGCTGCAGTTGGAGAACCCGGCGGTTTGTGCAATTAGGGACAATGTGCTTGTTCCCAAATTGATCAGGCTTGGACCAATGTTGGAACATACCAACTTTGAGTGCGAACCCCTGTTGCAAACTAAGGTTTAACGAGTGAGTTAAAACAACAATCAAAATTGTTATCTTCCTTATTTCAACCGAAATAGTTTGTGATGTGATGTACAACTTATTTGTAAAAATTAATCTTTAAGCTTTCAAGAGTGGCATCAGGGAGCAACATTAGGGTCAGACTGAATCCTCAATTTTTTCCAATCACGTGTTAAAAAAAAATTATGGGTATTTTTCTAGGTTTTTTTTGGCTAAAACCTATAAAATAATGCATTTTAAGGTATTTTTATAAATTTACCCACTTGATAATGATTTCCTGGCTCTGCCCATGTCATGTGTATTCTTATTTTGAAAAAAAGAAAAAAAGAAAAAGAAACAAACTTCACCAATAGATAAATTAAATGATGTCAATTGTGGTGTTTTATGTTCATATAAGATTAAAGTAGAGAATTGAATGACAAGAAGGCATAACGAAAACAAAGTATTTTATTTAATACTAATAACATGTGTATATATATAGGTAATTTTTCAACCAATGATATATTACAAATTACAGTGGCCAATTATATTTTTTCACCCAACCATGATCACGCCAAAGGAGACATGTAAAATCCGTCCTCTCGTACCAACCAATAACAATCTTCTTTACCACGTGTACGAGCACACTCAGCTCGGATATGATCATCAAAGATTTGTTAGTCTTGGATTCCAAAAAAAAAATGTTCAATACTTCCAGCAACCTTCTCATTACTTGGCATATATATATTATTATTATATATATATATATATATATTGATCATATATCGATGCATTTAAACACAAAACTCATATTACTGCTTGAAGTCACAGTAATTTGATACGCATATCCAAACAACACCTAACAATGCGACTTTTCCCATTGCTAAAAAGGTACAATCACTAAATGACTAATTAAAGCTCATGCAACGAGTGACACTATTCTTGAAACAACATCACACGAGTTGGTTAATTGGTCAGTATGCAGTCAAACAGACCCATCCATATTACTTGGAGTAACGGTATTCGAGAACACACAAGTGGAAGAGAAGACAGTTGATCACACTTTGGGTAAAAAAACAGCAGCTTATGACCTTTCTTCGCTCCGATGAACATTAACCTGTATACAACGGTCGAACCATATGCGTGGGTGTTTTAAATCCAGGCAGTTCTGGACTTAAGGTTCACCAATAATCACCACATGAGCATTTTCCATTTTTAAAATGATGAAAGCGTGAAGTATCTCTAACAATGATTTCCCTTTTCTCTATTGCAGATATAAATTTATCGACCTCATGGACATCCCCGCAAATCCTTAACTTCTTAAAGACCTGAATTGGAACGGAACCCTTGTTGCCAATTTAATTAAACCTTAAGCAATCGCCAATTTCTCACTATATGCCATAACAGAAGCTTTTCCTTTTGTTGATCTCCCACATCAAGTAATGCAAATTCAAGAACAGGGACATACCCTCTGCTAGTTTCAACTTCTTCTCCAATTCGTTCAACTTTTTGTGAATTGGTTGCAATTCGGGATGAACTCTATCAGATGATCTAAACTCATGTACAGAATTCTTTATTTCAATCCAACTATACCCTGGAAATTTAATCACTTTATCATCTCTCAGTATTCTTGTCACTTTGGAAACACTGTCCCATTTCCTCATGGCTGCATAAATGTTAGCAAGTTGAACATAACCCGCTGAACTTGAAGGGTCACAATCAAGCAAGTTTCGAGCAGCATATTTAGCTAGCTCAAAGTTCTTGCGGACCCTACAAGCACCTAAAAGGGTTCCAAATATAGACGGATGGGACTTAAAAGGCATACTTTTTATCAACTCTAATGCTTCATGAAGTTTACCTGCTCGACCTAAAAGATCGACCATACAAGCAAAGTGATCTGGTTTAGGTTGGACCATGTGGTCTTTTTGCATTGAGTCAAAGTATTGAATTCCCAGATCGACAAGTCCAGCATGGTTGCAAGCCGATAGAACTCCTATGAATGTGATCCAATCGGGTTTGATTCCATTCCTTTTCTTAGTACCAAACAATTTAAGGGCTTTTTTGCCTTCCCCGTGTTGAGCATATCCTGAAATCATTGCATTCCAAGTGACAACATCTTTATTTACCATTTCAAGAAACAACTTCCACCCAGCTTCCAAGTCACCACATTTTGTGTACCTACTAACCAAAGACGTATTCACCATGGTATACAAAGAAAGCGGAGACTTTTTCAAATACTGATGAACTTGCTTACCTAATCTTAACGAAGACAAATTACTACAACAAAGTAGCACACTACTTATAGTCGACGGATTAGGCTTAACCCCAGTTTCAACCATCATCTTAAAAAGTTTCAAACCATCGTCTACACGTCCATTTTCTACATAACCCGACACCATCGTATTCCAACTCACAAGATTCCTCTCAGGTATATCAGCAAACACTTTTTCCGCCAAATCAACCTTCTTACACACTTTTAGACAGCGCATCCTTAAACAACTTTTCCGCAGATACCAAATCCCCAACACCGGCATAACCCGAAATCATCACATTCCACGAAACACAATTTTTCTCGGGCATTTCTTTAAACAACTCATAAGCCTTGTCCACCATCCCAAGTTGACAAAAACCCAACACCATTGTATTCCAAGACGCAGTATCTTTAACAAGCATTTGATCAAAGAAAGCCTGGGCCGCCATAATCCCAGAATTATGCATATAACAGTTCAGCATTGTGTTATATGAAACGATATCTGGGTCAGGTATATTATCAAACAGTTGGTGTGCATCTTCAACGTGTCTTGATACTTTTGTGTACACAGCTAGCATTGAATTCCATGTAACAATGGTTTTAATTGAAATGTTTTTGAACACATTGTAAGGTGAATCAAAATCACCTTGACGGATGTAATCAGTGATCATTTTGTTATGTGTTTTAATCTCGTCAGAATTCGGTTTTTCGAAACAATGATTGATTGTGGAGAAACTATGTTTATGACTGAGAAAGAGTAAATACGTTTTGGATTCTTTTGTATGAAATCATGTTAAAAATTTAAAATTTTGATTATTATGAAACTAAATTTTCATGTTATAAAGTTCCTGTTTTATCACCTTTCGATCATAGTCTACTTCGTTGATCAGATACTTGCATATTGAGTTTTCATTGTAATGTATCCATGATCTCAGACATATTTATGTTATCCAAACAAGCTAAACAACTATTTTGTTAAAGGGTGTAATAAAACACGTCAGTTTCAGTAACAAATACACATTCAAACAAATCTCTTACAACCCTTTTAACCAGAGTTAATTTTCTGATTCTGATTATTGCAGTAAATTGGGTAGCAAAAGTACATATATATATAAATACACACATGTCCAACTATTGATTACATACCTACAGGAAAAAGATTCATGAAAAAAACTCCTAAAGGATGTTTGGAATTGCGTGTGCAAGGTGATGCAAAAAGCTAATCTCAGCCCGCCTCTTCAGAATTGCATTTAAAAAACCAACAGAAAATCGTTTTGTCATATGGTTCCCCGAACACTATTTTGTAGATTATTTGCATCTTGCAAATGCCATAATTCAGTTATCTACACAAAGCGCAATCCCAAATACCCACTTAATGATTGGTTGATCTGATGCTGGTACACCTCAAAACTGAATCTCATTCGGGTTTGAGGCTTTTGGATACCCATTGTACTCCAACTTCACATTCAATGTTGCACAAATAGCCCGAAACTTCAACCTTAATGACCCCATCATATCCGTTACAGACTCATTTTCTGGCTCCAGAATAGGATACTTGGACACCAACTCATCCATCTCTTTGATGTTCTTTCGCACTCTTGTTGAGAAACATGTTGGTTCAACTCGGATCACAGACTTCCAAACGTCAATGCAGCCTCTGTAGAACCCCAATTCCTCGCCAGTTATGAATCCTGTTTTCAATCCAACTTCACGTCCATCGTCTTTTCCAGAAGCAAAACCGGTATCATAACCTTCTTGAAACCCTTCTTTCAAGTGGATATCTTCCAAGTTTATTGATGCACCAAATATGTCATTGGGAAGATCCATACAGCTGAGTATGAACAGGAAAAAGAAAAGATTACCAAATAAGCAAGAACAAATGAGAACTAATCTAACTTCGTTAACAATGACAAAAGGTGGCAAACTGGGCGAGGCGAGGCGAGCGGGTTGGGTGATGAGACAACACAAGTAATCTTGAAGTGCGGGTTAAACAGGTTAGGCCAACCCACAAATACAAGTTTTATCAAACTTGGAGCTTTCTACAAATAAATAATCTGATAAATATGATTTCAACACTATAAATAATACAATCCAACAATTTTAGTAGGATTTACTAATATTTGAATAAAATTCAGATAACTTTCAACCCACTGGACCACGTTCATTTTTAGTTAATCCTCTAGCTTAGCATATCAGTAAGTTGGCAGCAAATTGCCACCTCTAACTATAAACAAACTGGGTTTTCTAGGAAGTACAAACAAGTAAGCACTCTAGAACGATAGCCAACAAACCTAACTAGCAGCAGATAACAACTTTCAGTATTTCATGTTCACATATATAATTACTATATTACAATATCAAAACAAACTATTGATGCATTTAATCAATCTATCATTAGTATAATGGATTAATGACAAGATTTGGCAAAGATTTTTACTGGAAAAACAAATACAACAGTAATCACAGAGTAATATGATGAACTCTTAATGATCAAATCATAAACTAATATGTAATACATATATATATTTATCAATTTTCCAATATGCCAATCAAGAACGAGGAAATAAATAAAGCATAAACAGCACAACTGGAGTAACCGAGTAACGAACAAGTAATGGCCCTTAACCCAAAAAAAGGTTGCAATTTTACATCAAACTTACAAAATTTAAGTTTGTAAGAGGGAAACTACCTTAGGAGCAGGTCTTTGTTTAAAAGTAATTTATACACCTAAATATCTCTTACCAAGAGGTAAGAGAATGAGAACAGGCAAAGGGTATACAAGTTGCGATTCTGAGCACAAAATTTCGTACAAAATTTAGACTTGTACACCTAAACTTTCACATAAAGGGCAAACTGCAATGTTTTGTTTTATTTGATAATACATGCTATCCAACAATACTGCTTTCCAGTTCTTTGCCGTTCCAAAAAAAAATTAAAACAAATAGTGCTTTCCAGTTAATGCTAAGATAGGACTAGTACTTAGCCCACCACAACAACCTAGTGACCTACACATAATCCCACAAGGGGTTATACCCTAAAACCAATTGGTGCAAGAGGAAGTAGCCCATAAGCTTATTTGTTGGCATTAATTTCTTACAACTTCCATTTTTTATGGATTACTAACATGCAAGCAAAAATAGTAGTCATTTCAGTTCACTATTCAAAGAAACCATTGTTGCATGTAAATCGTCTTTTTTAAACCAGACCAGATCAGTCAATTTATGATGGTTCTGTATGCTAATTAACTTATCTGTAGCTACACTTGGAGGTGGCAAATTGAGCAAGTTGGGTTAGACTAGGCAAGAAATTATGTCTAAATGGGCATTATGGGTCATGGACCAGAAGCAGCTTCACTATAGAAAGAGGGCTTTTAAAGATATAATGGTGCATTACTTGATGCTCATCCAGCCAGACCATATGATTAGGGCTTTGGGGATATTCATAATAACGTACACATATAAGACTACTTCTTCGATCAAGTAAATTTTCTATGTAACCTGTCTTCGAGTACTTCACAAAGGATCACATAAGAAAATCATATATTGCATCGTGTGGCCAAACCACAGAACTTTGCAAACCAACTTTCTTACAAAATTTCCTGTGAAAATAGAGATATTATCTGGGAAGCTAAGCAATTAATATGAAGTCTCAGCTGCGGCAACTCAATTTTCCCGAAAGACATATTATCTTTGTAGTTTCATGAAATATATCCTACATCATTGGCACCTTTTCAAATAACACAACATGGAAACTGGTCATGCCTACAAAATCATAATAACAATTGATGAATATGAAACACCAGAAAATATCCATATCACCTTATCTAACAATAAAGGGCTTGCATGCTAGCATAAAGGACCAAATGTTACATGTAAGATTTTCTAAAAATAGAACTTTGACACAACCATACTATCAGTTGAGCATAATTTCAATTGAGCATAATATCATAAATTATCAATCTAATTACCAGCTGACGGTGACCATCACAGAGAATTCTTCAAACCCTACTGATAAAAAAATTGACTAATTGCATCAGAAAGCATACTGGTGAAAAAGCCAAAAAGTAAGCATACTGGTGAAAAAGGTCGGTTGTTAATATTAGAAAGGTAGAAAGGGCCGATTATTTGCATCTCTGTTTTTTATTAGAAGAATTTTGACATAGATAACATACATAGTCAAAAAAGATATGGTAAATCATCAATGTGATTACATGGTGTAAAGACTATCAAATATAATTCTTAAAAGCATACTAGCAGGAAGTGTCGGCTACTTACATCAGAAAGCATACTGGTAATAAAGGAGGACTGCTTAAATTAGAAAGCATATTGCCAGAAAAAGTGGATAATTTTTCAATGATAGAACTTTGACTAAAATACCATACCATCAGTTTAAATAAATCATCATTCTGATTAATATGGTGTAACGATCATTTTTTGAAGGAAAGGGTCGATCCTTACATCATAAAGCATGCTTGCAAAAAAGAGGTCGATGCTTGCATCATAAAGCATATAGGCAAAAAGGGACTATTGTTTACATCATAAAACACACTTGCCAAAGGGGGTGATCGCTTACAAGTCAAATGTTTCAATAGCAGAACTTTGAAACAAATACCAAACCATCTGAACAATATAAGGTAAATTATCAATGTGATTACCAGTTCGACCATCAAACATTTTTCTTGAAAGCATACCAACAGAAAGGGTTCATGTTTGCATCGGAGAGGATACTGACAGAGTGGGTCCTCGATTGTATCAGAACGCATACTGACAGAACAAAATGGGTCCATAGATTATATCGGAATGCATGCTGACAGAAAGGGTCCACTGTTTACATCAGAAATCATAGTGACAAAAAGGGTCCATCTATTACATCTAAAAGCATACAAGAATAAAGGGTCCATAGTTACATCGTAAAGCGTCGTAGGGTCCATAGTTACATCGGAAATACTGACAGGAAGGGTCCATCGCATAGTCACAGGAAACGTTATACCCCCCACGATCTACATACGGAACGTCCCGTACCGAATCGCGGTACAAAGTAGTACCGTACGTGGGGAAAAGCGATCCAGATCGTGATAATGGGCGTACCTGATTTGACGTATTGATCTATTAAATCGCGTTCCAGGAGCAACCGGTTCGTCGTTCCGGTCAATGTGAGTCGCGTTCCAGAGTAAAATACAGCGTCTTGGTGAAGAAGAAAGAGAAAGGGAATAGAGCGGCTGTCATAATGTATTTAGGAATTGATATTTTGTTTTATAATTTAATTTATTAAGGAAAGTATAGGCTGATGAGTGATGACCTATCTTAACTTGGGCCAATGGTAATCTTACGTAAATATTGGGCCGGTAATATTATAGAGACCGACCTAAATTATTATACGATCGTATCTATAAATTCATATATTAGTCATATATTATTATTTTTCATTCACAAAAAACCATAATATAATATTCTGTTACTTGGCTCAGTTGGCTGCCAATTCATAATAGTTTTTGTTATGTTATGAATTTTGATTTTTGAACATGAAATTTCTATTATAAATTTTGGTTTTTAATATGTTTCGTACCGAATACACATACCGAATATGGTACACCGTATCATGTATCTAATTGGCGTTCTATTTCCGTTTTTTTGGGGATTTTTGCTCATGCCTAGTAGGAATTGGAAAGGCCTTAGCTCTATTTTTTTCTTTTTGAAGGTGTGAATATCGAAAGGTCTAACATACGTTGTCTTTAACCAGGTTCGCACTAAAAAGCCCCCTCGACAAGCAAATTACCATTTAAACCCTCGAGAAAGAAAACTCTAGCTTGTTAAGACTCGAACCCGAGACCTTGGAAGGTGAAACTCCCCCCGGGCTAACCCTAAGGCAAATTAGTGGCCAACTCACGGTTGGAAAGGCCTTAGCTAAACCTGTCATTCATTTACACCTCTCAAGTTACTTGTTTTGTCAAGTTGAGTTTATAAAAGAAGAAAAACTAATTTTAAAAAAAAACAGACCCATGGTAAAGACTTCACGTATTTTTGCCCTCACAAAAATCACATTTTGACATATCAAGTTGATATATAACTTGAAAGCATCTTCATCCGTTTTTATATGCTTGCGTGCCTAAATTAATATGTTTGACTTTTTTAAGTCATTAATCAAACATTTTTTATTTTTCAATTTATGAAAAATGTTCATTCTTCCATTTCTTATATTTTTATTATAAACCAAACACATTCTAAGTTCATAAGTACAATACTTAGTTTGATAGACCAATTATTCAATAGTTTCTTTGAACATAATATGAAGAAAAAAAATCATATATATGACTAATTTAATAGATTTATGAACATGTATAAAATCTAGTATAGATACATGACAGAAAGAATCAATAAAATCCATGTATCAGCACCAGAGTTTTATACATTTTTTTTTTTTGAACGACCAACTAAGACAACGCCGGATATGCCGTACATGGCGCCTCAATAGCTAAAGAAACGCACCAACTGGTCCAACCAGCGGACGGGGCCCATAACCAATTTAACTCCACGTTCCAAAAAAACCCACCCAGCCAAAGGCTTACTGGTGGTAAAAATACTTTTATATATATATATATATATCATTAATTTATGAAAAAATTGGTGTTTCATAAATAGTCTAATTTTGTGACAAACCAAAATTAAAAGATTAGACAATAGTTTGAGGTGGAGGAAGTATGATTATAAATATCCACTTTTTGAAATAGACAATAACTTAATACGAGTAAGTATTTATTTATTACATGGGAAAATCATTTAAATATCATCCTTTAAATAGAAGTTCAAACACTAGCATCGTCTCCTTAAATCACCACATAAGATGTTGGAAGCAATGAGTGTATACACTTTTAGGGACGAGTGCACGATTACGAAGCTTTTGTTTTAAAGTCAACCCATAATTTACAGTATAAAAATGTTACAACGTACTGTAAATAATTTAAAATAGTACAGTAAAACATAATGTTTGACTTTCTATAAACAAATCTCCACACTACTTCTTGCCACCATCGCGACCTCCTTTTCTGATGCTGTGTACAGCACATGTAGTTTGCTGGTGTAGTATTAAATGTCTATCATATGAATGAATTAGTGAACCGAAACATACGAAGTTAAACAGTGATCGTAACGTCAGAATCAATACTATAATGACTGAATTTTTACACTGATGGTCGGTATCACAACTGATGGCAAAACTTCAACTAAGTTTATAGAAACCGGGAAGAATATAGCAAAGTTCGAAGAGCTGATCTGATTAATGAAGGACAAAGAGGCCAGCTTGTGAATCCAAAAGCCTATCTAGTACTACAAATTAACACTACTTGATCAGTATTCAGTACCACATACTAAAAAAGGGGAAAGGAGACGGCTTTAGGATCAACATAACTTATCAGCTTATTGATGTTTTAACGGGATTAACATCGAGTATGAGCACTTTGTAAGATATAAAATGTGAACCAAACATATAACACGAAAACTTTCATACCTAATCCTCATATTTTACGCTGGCGCAAATGGACATTATGATATCAGTTCCGTAAGAGCTATAATGCTATATAAGGTTTCTAAGAGTGTCCTACATACCTTGTAAGCACTGCCTTGGTAGGATGATGCAAAGAATAATGTAGAGCACGCGTTTCACAATGACATTTATCATTTATGCAAATACGTAGATCACTAGATATCTGCTAACCTAGTATATAAAAGAAATGGCAGAACAAACACTGAAACATAAACTTGATTTCAGAATAAGGTAATTATCAACACCACACCCCGCTGATGATATTGATGATGGCAGTAGTCATACTCCATGATTAAAGCTAATAAAGATTTTAAGCCAAATTACCTAGCAATGTTTTTACCAAGTGGTATAGATGCATCAAATACTAAACCTGTCACCAGTACCGTGCATCAACATCGACACCAATTCGTATAAAGTATGTACCCCGATACCCATGTATGTACCAATCGATGCATCAAGATGGGAAAAACAAAAACTCACTTTGGAACCTGAGGATTCATAAGATAAAAAGCTACGTAGTAGACAACAAAGGCACAAATTTCAACAGCAAACAACTTGACGTGCAAATTGTGAAGCATATTATTCACCTAATGCGACTAGTAAGATATGAAT
>JAOEHQ010026453.1:0-13794 GCA_025447715.1 Asclepias incarnata
TCATCTTCGACTCTGATTGAATGCTATTCTTCATTTGATGTAGCTTGGTTGAATACAGACTTCCAAAGAATTAATTATATACAAGTACAGGAAGTGTGATCTGGGTCAGATCGGTGAATCAATCTGATACAGATCAGTCTGACCCAGATTCAGATTACAAGAACCAAAAGAAAAACCTAAGTGTTGACTATCAGATTGTCATCAACAAATCTATACATTTTAGCGGGACTCAACAGGAAGAAAAAAAGTGCGCAAAATTTTAGGAGCAGCACGTTACTTACAGATTTATTAACAAATGATCCACCCTTTTATATAGCAACAGCAAATACCAAATGTTCAATGGGATTCTTGTGCACCACACCACCAAATTCAGTGAACCTGTAGAGATTTGAAGGATAGAAGTCCAAGTTAAAGCTCGAAAACAGATAATAATGAGTCCAGCCATCAAAAAAAAAAAAAAAAACAGTGAGAAAAATAAACAAAACATACCATCTAGTCCACTCCTCTGTCCAAATTTTGGGTTTGAAACCATTACATGTGTTTATATATCACAAACGCCCGTGAATCGTAAATGACCATAATAGCAATTTTTTCTTTTTTGAATGCACTCGTAAAGCTAAGATTGGAAAACAAAAATGCTACCAAACAAATGCGTAAAAGCCACCTTCAACCATTTGACTGTTACATCTTTTTATAGAAGGGTCGGTTCAAAATGATATTTGTGAGTATGAATCTGACCCATGGCCCGACCATCATAATGTGATAAATAGGAATATTAAAATGAAAAAAGGTGTCCAGTTCTTACAATAGCATCTGGGGCATCGTCTTTCTTGCACATGATCCAAGCAACACCTGATTTTAGTCCAAAGACCATTTTTGCAGCCCAAGTCATGTAGTTGTATCCAAGGGCTCCAAATTTCTTATCCACTGCCCCAAACTCATTCTCTATCTGTACCATCATTCATACAATCTTTATAGTTGGATGCATGTAAGTTTAACAAAAACCATATAGAAGTGATAATATTTGTACCTCAGAAAATATAATTGGGCCTCCTTGGGACTCAAATTGGTTTTCATACTTCATCAAATTCACAAATTTCTAAGTGAATGCTTTCATAGCCCTCTGCAAAAATTGAAAAATATTTTTTTTACAAAATAAGTCACTATAGCATTAAGTTTAAATTAGATAAACAAGCAAAGCTGTGAAATAATTGATATTAAAGATAAAGGTATCAAAAAAGATGACTTGGTTGCACACTAAAGCTAATGAAGGCCTCTATCCCATTCTCCGGGCAACCTCCTTAGCAAGAACTCTTTCCTTTGCCTTTAATTTGGCCTGAGATTTTGGTCTGAAATAAGCATAATCAGTATAAATACAAACCATAGAATTTCCAAAAAGCAACATGGTCGATCAAAGTAAGTTAATTTGAAAACAGACCTCAATGGCTTGGTACCAGTCACTTGTGATCCCATGGCCCACATATGAAAGAGATTACCAATAGACCTGGGTTCAATCCTCCAAATTGGGGTGATAACATATATATGTGGTGTTGTATGGGGAAGTGTTTTACAGGTATATCTGTCTTGCTGGGTGATGGGTATAGGTACCAATGCGGTACACAGGGTTAAGGTGTCCCTGCCAAAATACACTTTTTTACCAAGATTCTGTTAAACTCCATCTTATCTTCATTCTTAACTGTACTCAAGCACAGAGTTGCTGCAGTTTTTTGATGAGTATACAACCTACTCAATGGGGTCGACATCATGAGCAATAACGACCACTTGTGCCTTGTGCTATAACAGGACATAACATCAAATTCATTTTATGTCAAAAAATAATACTCAAAAGATTGGCATCAAAAGCTAGACAAAAGACAACAAAAAGCATATTCGTGGTTTGCAACATCCCTCACATTCCATATCTACCTTATTGATCCTTGACGATGCTCAAGCAAAAGACTTTTATCTAAATCTCATTAAACAAAGTTGCATATGTAACCATGATCGACTTAAAACTCTTTCAGTTTATGCGATTCCGCTTGATGTTTATCGAAAACCAAATTATGGCTTTCCACATACGCTCCTGCAAATAGAGAATGAAAACGATTTGTGTGAATACATCTAAATGCAGAAAACACAAATATATCAGGACCATTGGCCACAACACTACACACATACATTAAGAAATTCTATTGGCAGAAAACACAAATATATACACAAAAATGACCTCTGTGAAATTTAGATTCTTAACTTCTGCTAATACTCTGTATTTCCAAATAGAATTTGTTGCTACCAATTGGATTTCTCCAAACAAAAGTCTATAGGCAGAATGGATAATTACTTCAAAACTATGACAGTAGTTGTTTGTATATTTTTAGTATCACAAATAGCATATAGAATAGCTATTACTTATTATGTACAAAACTTCTTATCATCATAAAACTTCTCATCAATATAAAAAAATATACCTTATGAGCACTATTAGTTATGATTATAAAAATTCTACTTTGCTGGTTCGTCATCAAACATTTGTACATGTTGATGGTGTTTTCCTTGCAATCTACTGATATCTTTGCTGATGTCTTCATCTTGAGGTTGTAGCAAGTCAGGCTGTACAAAAATGAAGTGTAAAATTTAAGCACAGTTATGAAAACCTACCTTTAATTAAAAATGCTTACACAAAATTTTCGTTTGAACAAAATTATAAAAACAAAAAAACCTTAGGAGATGTAATAAAATACTACATATTAATTAAGATTACAAACAATTTGAGTCTCAAGCATTTCATCGAACACCATTAGCATAATCTCCAAACGACCAATGAGGTTGCACATTAGAAACTACAATAGTACAATTCAAATAATAAAAATCGTATTAATTAATATATTATCAACCAAAACTGGTTGAATAAAAAACCCAATCAAATAAATGAATAAATCAAGGAGAAAAAATAGATGAAAAAGAAACGATAGAAAGAATAAATCCCTGAAAACCTTAAAAAGCTAAAATAAATAAATAAAAAGGCTCACTTTCGGGTTAAACGTTGTTTGGAAGCTGTACACACATAATTTGTAACAAACAAACCCTTCGACTCCCAACCGAAGTGGATAACTCAAAGGTCCTCATTAATGAAGACAATAATCACAATGAATACCAAAATGACTAACTCCTCTTTAAGAACAACAGTAATCATCCCCTGAGACTTCTCATTAAGAACCAAGCTCTCATTAACAACCAATATCATTTAACATTACCCTCCTCATTAACAACCAATAGCTCATCAAACTATACTATGGCCATAAATCCCATCATAACTCACCTCATCAAAATTAATTGCTAGACAACTTCTTTCACTCAACTTTATATGTATATAGATACTTATTTTGGGATAGATGGGGTAGTATTAATGACCTTGGCCATTGTAATGTAAACCTTTTTACGAATGTCATGTTATTTTATTAGATAGATACATATTATAATTTAAAGTAAGTAATTTGATATTCGATTTTCCATAAATAAGAAGATAATAAGTTTTTTAATAATTTTATTATTACACTAAATAAACATGTTTTATCTATATTTAACTTTGCATTATCATTATACAAAGATATAACAAACATATCCTACGAGCCATATACAATAAAAACCAATTTCAAATAATAATATCATCATTTTTTAATAAGTAATATCGTTATTTAACTTTATACCATCATTATATAAAGATATAACATACACATCCCACTAACCATATTCGATATAAAACATTTTTTGAGTAATAATATCATCATCTTTCAATATACATTATCTATAAAACTACTAATTATGTTATTATGAAACCTTAATATGTGTATGAAACCTTAATATGTTTATCTCGCGTATTACGTGACAAAATAATCTTGTTAAAATTAAAAATAGAATAGAAAATAAACACACACAGTGATCGTGGTCATACCCTTTATATGTTAAAGAAACGACAAGCATACAGAGCCACGCCCCCATTCCACCCCCCATCTCCGTCTCGTTCTCCGTCACCTCCCCTCTCTTCTTCTCCATTCTATACATACAACTTATACATACAACCTATACATACATACACAAAACCGCACCATGTCTACACTTCCAGCTAAACACAACAAACCACTCCACAATTTCTCCCTCCCTTTCCTTAAATGGGGCCAACGTATCCACATCAACCACCGTCGCCGTAACCGTAGCAAATCTCCTCTCACCGACTCCGATTCCAATTTCAACAAACCTCACTCTAACCAAAACCACGACGTTTTGATCAACACAACCGAAAACAACAAGTTATTACCTGACAACGGCGGCGGCGGTGATGTTGTTGGTACGGAAGTTGACGGTGATGTTAAGCCGTGGAATTTGAGACCTAGGAGGTTAGTTATAGGTGGTGGAGGTGATGGTAATGCTGTGAAATCGGTGCGTGGCGGTGGTGGTGGTGTTTCCGCCGTGACGGCTGCGGCAACGGCGGAGGAGGAAGAGGATCGGGGTAAGAAGAGGAGGTTGTGGATTTCGTTATCGAAGGAGGAAATCGAAGAAGATATCTATGCGGTTACTGGTTTGAAACCTGCTAGAAGGCCGAAAAAAAGAAGCAAAATTGCGCAGAAACAAGTTGATGTATGTAATAGTGATTTTGTAGAATATTATGTTTAATACACGCATATAACATAACCGCCCTTCAAAAAACATTTAAGTACATAATGCCTAGTGTGAACATATTAAACGAGCTAGACCCAAGGGCTGTCTTTAGCAAAATCCTTGTTTTGACTTGTTGTTTTGTTTATGTTGTATTGCAGAATGTGTTTCCTGGACTATACTTAGTTGGGAGTTCAGCGGATGCTTATCGAGTTTAAATTACTTCTACTAGTACTGATAGGTATAATTTATTGGAATGTGGTTAACGTGTGATTATTATATTAAAATTTGCATATTGTTCGTGTTTATTGGGAGTTTATGAGACGGTTTGATTTGTTGCAGGTGTAGAGATTAAGAAGTCATAGGATGGATGGAATGGCAATCTACTTGGGAAGAAAAAGGCTTTTCTTGGTTTTTAATGAAGGCTAACTTTAAGGTATAATGTAGTTAATATCGAAATGTGGATTGTTGATTTTGAAGTATAAATGATGTAGTTGCAGGACCTGTTTTAGCTTGGCTTTTGTTTTTGGTTTATGATGTGGAAAGTTATATGATAATATGATAGATACGAATATGTAGAAGGTTAAAGACTTAAAGTTTGTGTTTGTCATACTGATGAAGCTCGGCCTGCATTTGAAGAAAGTTTCGTGATTGGTCTTTGATAAATTTTGATGTGTGTACACATATATTATTGTCAAATATTTGATTTTGTTTGGGGGCAGAGCTTTTGCACATCGTCTTTTGCAACCATGAATATCTCTGTGTTGATTTTGGAATATGCAGCTTAATTCGAATTACTCATTGGCTAGAATGCAGTTTTCCTATCTTTATTCTTTACGATCCTCTGTGTGAGCTCATGTGACAAAAGTTGTGCTATTGAGATTCACTGGACATATGATAAAAGATCTCGGAAATGATTTTGGATGTTGCAATTTGTGTGTCTTTGATATTATTTTTTCGTTTTCTTCATTTCACTCTGCCAGAGTGGCTTTCTTGTTATTCTACCTGCAAACGGACTGGGGGAATTCTCTTTGCTTTTGTTTCATTTGATGCCTTAAAAATTTGTGATCTAAGAAATTATCTGCATCAGCTTTCTCAATCCCTCGTTCATCTGTTTTAGTTTACAATAACTTTGGCAGAAATGCACATGTTGATATTACTATCGATTAGCATACTGTTTTCATCGTGTGCTTCTAAAGTTACCCTGGTCTCCTGGAAACCTAGACAGAGTGGGACGTTCTGTGTCTTTCACGTTTTAGTGTGTATATGATTGGCCATTTGGCCTCTCTTAGAAATCTGTTTCGATTTTTCTCATTGATATCGTTATTATTTGAACAATGATGTTTATGCTTTTAATAGGGAGATTAGTGAAAATGCTGTGTTATTTTGATATATATGTTTCAATGTTCTTTTGATCGAGTGATAAGATCTTTGTACCCATGATGCAAATCGACTTTTGTACATGGAATCTTGGTTCCATTACTAAGTTTCTCTACTACAATTGTGACTATGGATACTACTTCCATGTGCTTTTCTTTCTTGCATCCTTTAGGTATATCATCTTGTTGTCCATAAAACCATCCATTATGTGGCCATCATGGCTAATCCCAGATTGTTGTATGCTAATTTCTTGCATATTGCGACGAGTAGATTTTCCATAAAAATAGTCAATAGACTTTATAGATCCACTACTTTAGCTTTTAGAAGTTGGTCTTTTGACCATAAAGATGGAAACTGTATACATTAGAGTCTTTTGTGTATTGTACCTGCTAGTTTCTTACTAGCTTTTTTTAATAAATTTTATATTGCCGTTCAAAAAAAAAAAATAGAGTCTTTTGTGTCGGTCTTTCCATTTAAAATCTATTGCGTTTGTGATTGATTGTATCATTATTTGACCATAAAGTTGTTTCAATAGCTCTGTTTATGACTAGGATGGCATTGGGGTTGTTAGTAGATAAATTTTAGCGTTACTGAATGAATTTTATGTCTTTAGTGTCATTTTTGACCTATTTACTATACTCAACATATTTTGAATCTTGATGCTTGCAAAGAATAGTAAGTGGTGGGGTGAGGGGGGACTTCACCCTTCTCGATTTGAGTTGTGTGAAAAATTGTTCATGAGCCAAAGGTCCCAAATATGTCTTAACCTTTATCGACCAGGCCATTTTTGCGCCTCTAGTTTTTAGCCAAGTAGCAAGTTGGGTGTGGTTGATATTCATAAACTTGTTTAGGCATCCTGCTCCATGGCATCAATGGTACACCTAGTACTGTGTTGCCCAGGTTTTAGCTTTGTTATTTTTTACAAATATTACCTACTCTATTAAAAGTTTAATAACCATAGTTTTTTTTTCCAACATACTTCATCTGAGAGTTGCTTAGCATGCAACATACACATAAAATATGCACTTAATAATACAAAAACAAACATTTTATTGTTGTAGTGTGTTATGATGAACCAAATGCAACAAATAATCATTACCAAGACAGATACAATTTAGTCATGTCATGACAACAGAAGAACAAACCCTCATCGTCCCTTGAGTGTCGCGTCAGGTTAGGAAGCCTAATGCCTTACGACTCGGCCTCCTGGGTAGTTATAACTACCTGTTCGTCAATGACTCCCTGCAACTCTTTGAGATTTTCCACTCCATCTTGTAATATGACAAAGAGGACAATGATGCCTGGTATTGTTTGCAAATATTGAAATTGTTACGGTGCTCGTTTGCGAAAACAGATCAATAAAATGGAGGTCAGCCAACAAAATAAATACTAATTATGTGGAAAAAAACTCATGCCAATTACAACGATCCGAGATACGAGAAAAACCCTCACATACGGAGGCCGTGCCACCGGTTTTCACTCCGTTGTGTTTTTGATCTCTCGTATCTTCTACAAACTGGAATAATACATCTGTGAATCTTTCAAAATCTTTTAATAGGTTGGTGAAATCGATAATGGGTTGGTTAATTATATTAGACACTTTGCCTTTTCTAGCCAAACTTTACAAATAGTTAAATAAATTGGTTGAAAACTTGAAATGGTTAAAAATGTTAAAATTTAACCCAAAGTGTATTCAATCTTTTTATTATTTTATGTCCGGCTCGTTTTGACCTAGTCAAAGATTACCATTTTAACCCATTAACCAACCCTCTCCTACCCACCCACTTTGCCGAATCCAAAGTTGATTGACTTCCTAAAGTATCACAAAACAATAAAATCACATACCATTGCCCCTTAAGAGGCTTAAACTTGAGGGCAACATTGCATCTTATTAGTGTCACCCAGCAATAAAATTGCCCATTTTGCTACTAACATTCATCTAATATAACTTCTTGTTTTTGAGATCTTTAATTGTATATGACATGCAATATAACATAGCCATATAAACAAATGGTTGCTTCAAAAGGAAGTTTATTAGCATGTTATGCTTGAAAAGCATTAGCTAGGAAAGCAGTAAGCTGTGTCGTGAACACCCCGCTCCCAATTCCCAATATCGCAACAATGAGCCCAGAACGCCTTTACATTTCCTGTAAAATGGCAAGAATGTGGGAGAATCAGATATATGAAGAGAGTAAAAAGACATAGCATTCATGAATTGTTGTTCGGGATGGTTTTGGAAGAAAATCATTACACCTCCTGCCAAAAAATTATGTCTTTAATAAGAAAAGCACCATTTACAACGATACGCAGGAACCTTTAGAGTAGATTGAAGAAATTTTACCGTGTAACAACACAGTCAACAACTACATCATTTGCAATATAATTTTCGACTGAATATTGCATACAATATCAAAATGTATATTGAAAACACTTTACAATATAAAAAAAAAAAAACTTGAGGTGTTGTAAACATCTTCGGGACAAACATAAAGAATACTTGAGGTGTGCTGAAGTTCTTGATACCTTTAAAGATGAATAACATATTGGCAAGTTACTTGGTGTTTAATTGTTGAAGTTCTTGAGATCTTAAACCTTTTCAGGTTGCTCCAATAACGATAACGGCTTTCTGTTGAAGATGTATGTTCTTTGACACTTCCATCCATGGAATATTACACCAAATCTACTCACACAATCAAGAATATAAATATCTTTGTTAAACAAAGAAAGAAAGATCCATATAGCACATACCTTGTGTGTTAGAAACCATGTTATTTGCCTTAACATAGGTGGTTAGCAAGAATAGGAAGTATAGTGAAAGGTCCGTCAAGAACCATACAAACATTCTTCCTTATGCTCATCAAAACAACATAATCCGGTCTCAGATTGTTCAATTGCTCTTGCTCCCTTTAGTATCCAACATAAGCTTTGCTTCTTTCCCGTCCATTCTTTTATACTCAGCTAAATCTGCATAACATAGTGTCTTATTGGCCTCTATTGGTGAGTGACAACTTTACTTTGTATAGTCCTCTAAGCCAATGTTCAGGTTTTTGGCCTCCGTGCAAATGTGCAATCTGGTTTACTAATATCTTTATCGTCACTAGAGTTACCAACCACTTTTATCTAGGGACTCGTGTTCTTCCAAGTTGTCTTCTTTGGTAGTATTCACTGGTTCAAATGAGGATTTATGTTAGCGGTCTTTTTCTTTGACACGGGCTCAACAATTGTTGATTGTTCAAGTTCTCCCACAAGATCATCTTTTTCAATCACATTTAAATGTAAGCAACAAACACATCTAATATATCCATAAACCAGAAATGATCACCACTACATTCTCGAAACTGCAAGCAACAACAGAAGACAACAAATTATTAAAACCCTTCAAACTTGAACAAGATACAAAATCAGCCTTAGGAATCTTTTAACATATCTATACAGAAATCCAAAAGCCTAGTGCTTAACGTATTGGCTGGAAGCTCAACTCACAACTCTTTTCTTGCTAATTTTCTCACCCCCTATATAAATACACCACAGTTTTATGCTTCAAACTTGCTATTAATGTACCTCAACTTAGAGATGGGTAAAGTCGATCCCGGTCTGACCCTTATAAAGGACCCATGTTTTAAATTCTGGCCGATCCAACCCGATCTTTTGGACTGTTTTGGGGACCTTTTTTGGCAAGGTGGGCTGGTCTCGATTCGATTCCAGGCTAGTCCGTTCTGTGTTTTGTCCAAAACGGTTTTTTCATTAGCAAAAATAGAATTTTTTTTGGACAATGCCATAAATAATAACTTTTGTAGGCCCGGTACGACCCTTCATCCCACCCGATGTGAGGAGCATGGATGTTAAAAGTAGAAATGATGAGAAAGATGAGGTAAATGATACCTACAGACGTGAGATGTTCAAAGCCTCAAATGGATTTCATGCTCTGGATATCAGTACTCAACATTTTTCCTTATGCATTACCATACTGTTGCTAATTAACTGAACCATGGACCAATCTAGGCTCAAACTGAACTAATTTTGGGCCTGGCTTTGAACTGGTCTTGTTGTAGCAAAACAAAACAACATCAGCTAAATAACACATCACGAGCCTGGCTTGTTGTAGCAACACAAAAGCACTGTTAAGTCGCAGCAATAAACACAAGGTAAATAATATGAAAGATGTCTCCTCAAAGTATCTACCCTACACAAAGTTGAGATGAGTCTGTCAAACAATTGAACTTTTTTTAGAATCCATTTATGGTAGAAGGCATGACTTCACAGGTGTAAATAAACTCATAAACCTTGACAAGAACCATTGCAAGTATAAATTGCTATTATAATATAGAATAAGGAAACAAATAGGCGATTGGGACTACTTTGTTGATAATGTACCTATAGGTGAAAAACAGAGTAAACTATATAAATTCTCCTTCCCTTAATAAGTACCTCACAAACCTATTTAAAACCATTCTCATTCCCTAAATCTATAGATGTTTTGAAGGTTTTTCTAATATTTACCATGAGGTAAATCGGTTATCTGCAACTCAATTGAGAAAACCCATATCAGACACACCAGTAATAACTGTGAAGTAATTTCAATAATATAATGCTAAGTAACATGCACATATTGCTTCAAAAACCACAAGATGATCAGACTACATGACCTGCGGTCCTAGACCAAGTATGTATATTGCACTAAAATGGTCTCTTTCAAGATCTCAATATCCTCCAGAAAAACATAAAGGTATTTGAAGAACCCAATGCATGAATTTCGAGAAACTCGCAGGTACAATCTTCATAATATGATAATGCAAGAGTCTTTAGGATTGGGGTACGTTGCATATTTAGCAAAGGGCATGAGTAGCCAGCCATATATATATTTATGGCATTTTGTGAGATGTCGGTTGGATCATTTTCACTCAACCTTGAAGTTACCAAGTTAGTGTATAGCCAGAAACAAAAGATTAGATACAATGTAACATAAGAATTAAGAAATAAAGCTTATTAAACCACATAAAATTGGTCCATTGAAATTGGGGAACACATCAAATTGTATGCTTAAAAAGATTGAGTTGATAAAACTTTAAGTGAGAGTTACCATTTGAGGTTTGATTCAATTCAAGCATGTAGACTTAATTATTCGTTTGTGTTCTATGAATACGCTCCTTGCAAAACTCCAACCGCCCGTCTTCTATATATTTTTTATACAAAATTGAAAACAAAGATGTCAAAAGAAACAGCCTGCAATATAAAATGACACAGATTTAGAAATGTCAGGTTAAGTACGTTTTATATATACTCGTGTTTTGATGATGATTGACGGTATACAATATGAAAGTATGCATATTGTAACGCTGCCCATGATCTTTAAGCTTTAGGTATTAAATCAGATTTTGCATTTATGATTTATCCATTGACATTGACAAATATGACAAATTACATTCTAGTTTAAAGGCATTTATATTTAAGAAATTGTTAGAAACTTATTTTGATTGATTTTACTTGTATATCTTAATTTACATACTTTTGATAATTAACTTTAGTTATTAATATAAAAGTTGAAAGTTGATAAACATTGACATTTTTATGAGTTGATTTAAGTTTCAATAAAATTGTTTTCAATTAAGCTTACAACCAATTAATATGTTATGTTGACTAACAAATACCAAAATAAAAAATTAAAAAAATCTTTACCACTAGCCATCCTATCCAAGAACATCGAATAAAGCATCAAAAACCATTTAGAAGTTTAAAAAACCGTCAAAAAGTTCGATAGACTACTAAAAAAATAAATCTTGTACACTACATTGTACAACTACTAAACTAGACGAATACATTTTAGGGTAAATGATGCCTACTACAACTAGCAGGCAACTCTCTGTTTTCCTCTCACAATCAATTTACCACAATCTCCTCATGTGATTAAATAAATAAAAACTACATTTTTTGATTTATTAAATACTGCGTGCAAAGTAGGCACTTGTCTGTTTGTTACGGCAAGTATTATTATATATATCAAGCACAATTCAATAAAATATTTTACATAAATATGTATATTCCATAAAAGATTATATATAAATACGTATAATTCCTTAAAATATTTTACATAAATACATATCTATACTACCTTATATCCCACCCCCGTTAAAAATTACACAATGCAAAATGACCATTCTACCCTTAATGAATTAATTAATCCTCATTATTTTATTCAATAATTTAAACATCTCCACTTAAAATACCTATAATACCCTTAATGAATTAATTTACAATATAGATCCCTCAACTCCTAAAATAACTACATTACCCCCTTTAACATCAATTACCTTTACAATAATAACCACATCAACGCCGTCACCACCGCCGCATTGCGCGGGTACCATGCTTATATATATATATATATATTGTTAAATAATATCTGTATAAGGTTTAATTTTTAATATTTGACTAGGTTATTACACGAGTAATACGCGATGATTAAAACAAAAAATTTATGCATTAAAATAATGAGGTTTTTAAAATGTAAAAATTATAAATGTTAATATATTTACTCGCTCACATATTATGTAAAGCTTAGCAAAATATTTGAAATTTTTATGCTTAGGCATGTTTTATTTTAAAGGTACAGATTAACTTGTAAATAAGTATAATTACGAACTTTTGAACCGTAATATATTACCATGTTTATTAGAAATGAAAAAATGTGAATAAATAATAATAATAATAATACATAAACAAAAATTAAACCTTACCAAAAGCATTTTTAACCATTGTTAACATGATGATTTACAACCATTCAAATTAATCAAAGATATATAAGACTTATTGTATTAATAAAAAAGAAAAGGCATCCAATATGTGATTTTGAAGTTTTAAAATCAATATATCCAATATCATGAAGTATTTTGAAACTTTTGAAGAAATCTCTGTGAATTTTTTTTGTCTTGACTGATGATTAAATTTTTAAATATGAAAACTAATAGCTTCGGTCTTCTACATTTTATATTTCTATTGTATGTTGATCAATGATACTTTTAAATTTTACGATAAATAAAAACGCATCAATTATATTAAATTCTTTCATTTCAATTAAATAATCGTTTCCTTATAATAACTTTTAATTGAAAATCCAGTATTAATTAATTTTCCTAAATTAATACTAACATACTAACAAAATTCAAATTCAAATAATAAACATAATTAAATGAAGGGTTTGTAAATAAAAAGATTAAAAGTGGGAGGATTAAAGGTGTTATTGACTAATTGTTAAAAGATGACATCATTTTTTTTATTTAAGGGTAAAAATCCATAATTGAAACTTATCTAACGGTTCAAACTTTTTCATTTGTTATTTAAAGATTTTTTTTATTATTATATATTAGAGATGATATTTTAATATTTATAAAAGACATGTGTCTTAAATTTCAATGAATCAATCATAATGTTTTATTATTTAATCAACCAATCAGAAGTTTAGTTTAACTAAACAATTGATAAAAAAAAATCCCTACAATCTATTAAGTTTAATTTAAGCTCTATCTACTTTCCTAAAATTGTAGGGAACACTTTCTTATCTATAAAATACTTATAATAAAATAAAATTTAATTTAAGTTTAATTATCTAAAACTGGACTTTACAATCTACAAAATATCTACTAAATACAATTTATAAAAATTAAAATAAAATTGAATATAATATAAGTAATGGGTTTTGCTAAACAAAGCCCTAAGGGCTGTATATAAGGTGCATTAAATAGTTGTACACTTACCATAAAATTC
>JAOEHQ010026464.1:0-13794 GCA_025447715.1 Asclepias incarnata
ATTATAAGAAATGTAACACCCATAAATTAAAAAAAAAAAAAATTTATTTCACGTATACAAAATTACATATAATCATAGTTTAAGAATAAACAATGACCTCAAAACAAGTTGACCCAAAACAGCAGATCATGCGGCGCATCCAGGACTAATGTGTCGCATTCCATCCTAAATTAAATTATCAAACATAGTCTCGGAAAGAAATGTGCAACGTATACTAAATGTATGCGTTGCTCCAAGTTTTGAATTAACAATTCTTTCAAACGTCTAAAAAGATTTATATACACTAAATGAACAACCATACAACATTAATACAAATTTTGACATAATGACCCATTAGATACAAGTTTGGCGAAGTATCAAAAGCATACGTTTACGGGATTACTAATCCATCAAAATTCATGGCCATCAACTAATCACTACCTTTACGATGCAACATCAACTACAACTAGCTACTAAGCTAAATTTTTTTTTATTTCTCTCACTTGAATCACCTATAAAATAATCATCAACTAAACGATAAGCAAAGGGTTAGCGAGTACAATATACAAATATCATTCACATCTAACATCATCATAAATTTAACAAAGTAATTAATAATAAGGATCCTTATAATGCTACAAGCACATGATTCGTCATCCATTACTTGTAGACTCACCTCAACGACCAAGAAAGTTATCATGAATCATAATACGAGCTACTCACTCATATTTCTAATTCATGCAAACTATGGGGCTCACAATTCAAATATGCATCGAGCAAGAGAGTTTTCAACTCCATATAGTTACACACCGAGCAAGAGAATTATCATGAATCATAATACGAGCTACTCACTCATATTTCTAATTAATGCTAACTCGGGGGCTCACATTATAATTACATACCAAGCAAATTCTCACCTATTTACCCACACTAGGACTCGAATCCACAACTTCATGGTTGATGAGCTACCACAAATACAGCTAGGACTAAGTCCTTTTGGTCTCCGATATGTTTTTAGGGTTACCTTTCTTGTTTTTTAAGGTTTGATGTACAAAGAAGGGTTTAAGTTATAAATCTGCTGTATACTTTCTATTTTGTCCTAATGTAGGTAATGAACTCCTAAAAGTACCAATATAGGTGACGTACACATATTGTTACAATGTAGATGTACGTAATCATAAAAAGCTTTGGTTTGATAAACAAGTACTGTATGTTAATATTGAAACAAAATTTAAAAGTATATTACCTACATTAGTATAACAAAAAGTATATAACGAAATAACTTAAACCCTACAAAGAAAGGCAACTGACTTGCAGCAGCTTTTGGTGTGATTTGAAAGTTTCACTTTCTTTTTTCTTTTTTTCTTTTTTTGTGATTTTGGTGAACGTATGCATTACTTTTGGGTTTCATTTTTTATTTTTTTTTTAAAGGGTGTGAATTACTTGCGAATGTCGGGAGAGGAAAACTCACTCAGGCCTACCATAAATGGAAATAAAATACATGTGACCATTCCCAAATATGTCTAGGCCCACCATAAGTGAAAATTAAATAGCTGTGACACCCAAATATGCCTAGAGAAGGATTCAAACCTGAGACCGCTTGTGAGAAAAGATGTCTCATTGCTGCTAGACCATTATTTGGTGATGGTTAGTTTTGGGTTTCACTTGTGTAGATGTATTGTTGACCGAGCTTTAAAGATAGGCTTTCTTAATATCTCCCTAATAAACATTTTTTTAACGGCTGATTTGGATCACTGACGGATCACTGGAGTATTGTCGTGTCATTAGTGGTACCACTTGATCATATTCCAATACCACAGGAGGAAACCCACCATAGGTGATGGAAAACCTCCTGACCCAATATGGAAAACCCTATTTTTTGTTCCATTTGAAACTTGAACCCATGAGCTCTTCATTATTAAAATCACTGGATGTCTCACTTCAAAGACTTGAACCGAGGGTCATTGGCAAGCCCAAACATTATTTAATATAGTTATGATTTTGATTTTTGAGCGAGTAAAATGTCCATTAATAGTATTGCATCAGAGGTCCAATATAAGATAAAATGTTAAATCTGTATTTGATCTTGTTTTGAAATTATTATTTTACTAATGTATCTTGGGGTATTATATAAAAAATATTTGGGAAAAATATATATATATGCTGCAGCCGTTTTCACATTCGTTTCATCACATGATTGAATGTAATTGATTTATTTTAAAGATTGTGAGGGGAAAAGCATCCAAGATATATGGCGCTACTAGCAGCATATTAGTTATGCCCAAAATATATATCATGGTAACGAAAAAGGTCATAAACATGGAACTCGTGTAGTTCAAACAATTCGAGTACAATCACACTTTTTTATTGCATTTTTTGAAATTTGCATTATTAATATTGAAATATCAAACAGAACAATTAGATATATGATCAGAAGCTAGACTTGTAGTTGGATATGTGAAAGTGTGTTTCTTCAACAGTGCAAGTCAATTCCCATATCCACCAGAAAGGTTCATTGGGTCATTCCTTTTCCGCGCGCCAAAACCAAACCACTGCCCTTTGGTGAGACAGCTTGAAGACACGAAAAAGATGAGAATAACTGGTGTTAAGACGACAAATAACTGGAAACCGATTCCTACATTATCTGACACAAACTTGAAGTTTGAGTACTGTGAGAGAGACAGCAAGAAGATCACAATGGCAAAAATCGCTACCAAGGGAAGAGGTGGCAATGAGGCAGATGAGAAGCGCGCATTGAACTGGTCCATTTCTCTCCCTTTTACCGATCTCCCCCTCTCTATATGTTTCCGAAAATATACACATTTGTATAAATACATATATATTCATGTAGCTATATACCTATCTTGCTAGTGTAGGTTTTTGAGTACATGTATAAAGAGGTCAGGTTGCTTTGTAGATAGGTTTGGATTATGGTATATATTCCTTGAGTGAAGGATTATGACCCTTTAACTAATTTGGTTTTGGGTTAATACCCACTCAAAGGATTGATCCTAACTTATAAACTAACTACCCAAATGTGATATGGCAAAATGAGTTGGATATTTTTTTATTTTTTTTTTAAAGGTGAATTTCTTTATCAGAGCTTCGTGTCGCGGTTCGACAGCGGGATTGATCCTAACTAATAAACTAACTACCCAAATGTGATATGGCATGGCAAAATCAGTTGGATATGATATCTTGAATTTTTTTATTTTTTTTATTTTTTTTTAGTAAAGGATACCCCGGTGAGCTTTCATATAACAACAAATAATCAATGAGGTACAAGTAATGTGACCAAGTGTCACATTAGTTCATATACACGACATGCCGAAAATATCTTGAATTTGCCAAAAACATTTTTCTGCTTTTTTGTTTTTTAATGGACATGGCAGAAATTGGGGGTGTTTAGGATGGCATATGTTGAGCTTTTACTCATTGACCACTTAGAAAATAAACACATCTAGCAGTGCTTATGAATAAGTTTTCTTTGGTACAAAATAGCATTTCCAATTAAACTCAAAAACGCACATAACGTTTAGAAAGGCAAAAAAATAAATAAATAAAATAATTATAAAAAAGTACTAAACAAGTGCAAAAAGCGTATTGAAAACCACTCCTACAAACAAAGAGTGAGCAAATACCAAACCGAAAAACCTAAAAAAACTGAAAAAACCGAAAACCGAACCGATTGGTTTGGTTTTGGTTTGCTAAAAACCGAACGGATAGATTCGGGTTTGAGTTTCGTATGCAAAAACCGACCGAAAAACCCGTATATATTTTAATTTATTTTATATTTATATCATTTTATATTTATGTTTATTACTTATAGTTAATATATTTCAATTTTTTGCTTTTTTAGTATACAAATCAAAATTAATTGTATGGTTTAGATGAAAATGCATAACAAATTAAATAACCCAAGCTCACCCCTACTACAAACTATGTTACGTAAATAACAATATTGGATTTTAATTTATGTAATTAAAGGTTTATTTGTATTAAAATTAACTGTGGTAGATAACACAACCGATAAGTAAATGGGTCAAAATTATTGGCTCTAAATCCTCTAATATCTGATACGAGTAAGTATGTCAACATTTGTGAGCTACACAACAATGATTATAATGCCCAAAATAGCCGGTTAAAGAAATAACGAAGTCATGATTTCAGTCAGAAGTACGTGCCCTGATGAACGTTGCTTTCTTCTTAAACAAAAATAACGAACATAGAAAATACACATAATGTTCGTTTAGTTAACAGAAATCCGATGATCAAGAAATAGATTTCCCATTGAGTAATGATGCGCCCTCCTAAAATATCCTCCTCAAAATTCTCCCGACAAAAAGATGATTACACATGACAAAACCAAGTGATAAAATGAAAAACGATAATTATGGATTACAAATGTCATGCAGTTTTAATTGATGATTAGCGGGAGGATATTTTAGAAGGAAAAACCATTTCTCTTCTTATTACTTGGGGTGATAATATCTATTACAAATCCTGTATAAAGGAAAATGCACATTGCGCATACTGAAATGTAGTTTATCCATTTTTGAAGGCGGAGTGAAACGAACTCCGCTAAATTGAAGTGGCTCACATGCCAATAGGACCTCAACTAACATGATACACACTAATGTACTTACTTTCCCCCAATCCAAAAACCAAATGAGACTGGATGATCAAGCAGCAACTTTCTTGGCCGTCACAGAATTAACGATGGTTGCAAAATCAGAACCCTGCATAAACATTCACAATCATAATTTCAGCCAATTGGCAATCATGAGGTAGGATATTGATTATTTACGTATTTTGGAGTAATTGGTAAAATCGTTAACAATCAAGGGAACTGTTATTAGATAGTATAATACAATAGGCTAGGCTAGATTGACGACATTTTTCGTCTTCTCTTTCACGTTATTATTTATTGCCTTCCCATTGAGATATTTGACAATGGACACCATGTAGGTAAAACAACTGACGACTCGTGACATCTAAGACACTTCAAAGAAGACAAGTAAAAGGGCTGTGCAAACCCATTTCAGTTTGGAATATCACAAGAGACTAAATGTCGACCTTTTTTTTTTTTTTTAGAACAGCAATATATATTAAAAAACCGATATCCAGCAAAGTACTAGATATCGAAAGAGTACAAGGAAGAGAAAATACAATTACAATTACATTATCTAGATCCAAACACTCACTAGACCATAGATACTTCTTGGAGTTTGAACTGCGAGGATAAAAATGTCGACGTTTTAATGGGACACTCTAGTGTTTTATATCTTCATGAGAGGATATACTTTATTCATTTCTGGACAATTTCATATATAACCCTCCTAAAACCCCAAATATCATATACACTTAACCATGCTTTAAAACCTTTGTACATGCCTATGGGGTCTAGGGACCAGTTTACAACATGGTGCATTGAAACTTGTGCTTTAGGTATATATGATATTTAAAGGGTTTAGGAGGGGGTATATGAAATTTTCCCTTTCAACTCAGTGTCGTATCTAGCTTGCTTTGCTATTGAGTATCGAGTCCATGTTTGACTTAAAATGTATTTATATAAATAATCAGTTTACTACATGGTGCATTGAAACTTGTGCTTTAGGTATATATGATATTTAAAAGGTTTAGGAGGGGGATATATGAAATTTTCCCTTTCAACTCAGTGTCGTATCTAGCTTGCTTTGCTATTGAGTATTAAGTCCATGTTGACTTAAAATGTATAACCATAAACAGTTGGCTCCACAACATAACAAAAGAAGATAAGATAATACCTTCAAAGAAGCACCACCGACGAGAAATCCATCAATGTCTTCTTTTTTGGCCAGGTCAGCTGAGTTGCCCGCATTTACAGATCCTGGGTGAAGAGATTAAATTTAATTAACACATCCAACCATCATGTGAATCAAGGAGTAGCAACCACAAATTTTCATATAGGCCTATAAATGTGCTACAACTTTGTTAATCCATTTCAAGCAACCCAAAAGAAGATTAGGAGCTTAAAATATCAGAAAGTGACACCATTGTTCAGTCATTTGTATTTTTTAACAGAAATAAAATTCTTAGGCTGCAGTGACGGTTTATTTATTAATACCTCCATAGATGATACGTGTTTTAGAAGCAACTTCGGCTGATACATTTTTAGCAAGCCAGTCGCGAACAGCAACGTGTACTTCCTGAGCCTGCTCAGGTGAAGCCACTTTACCAGTCCCAATAGCCCATACCGGTTCGTATGCAATTACAATGTTATCCCAACTGGACACAGCATCTGCACATGACATAAAGATCTCATTCATTGCATTACTTCAATTGATTTCAAGATTTAACCAGTGAATGTGATATAGAAAATAATAATTTTGTACTTTATGCATCTTTATGCAACCGACGCTACTTAAAAATAAAAAAGCAACAATTTTTCAAAATGATAGCGTCAGGAAGTTAAGAGAAGCCAAGTGAAATGCATGAACTATTAGGCATCAAAACTAAAAGGAGGTCAAACGGAGAATGACAGTACAAAAAATGGTAAGACATAATAAGTCATATTATAATTATATAACCATGAGGGATATAACTAATCAGATTTAGGGTGTAAGGAGGCCTGCCTGCATATGCTTTCAATTGCTTGAAACATACATCAAAAGTGTTGCCTGCTTCTCTTTCTTCCAAGAGTTCTCCGATGCAAGCAATTACTCCAAGATTCTGTCCCAACGCATAGGCAGCCTTCTTACCTATAAACTGGCGATAGAAGTGCATGGGTGATTGACACAAAACCAATATATTTGGATCATTCAAAATGAAGAAAGTTGATCATTTCACATTTTGTGATTGACGAATAAAAAATTAATATATCTCACCTCATCATTTTCCCCAATCACATGTCTCCTCTCAGAATGCCCAAGAATTACCCACTTGCATCCAATATCTTTTAACTGCTCTGCACTGCGAATAAAGTATAGTAACGTACAATGGATAGTGGTTAATATGTATGGAGCACAAATGCGGACACTGTTGCATGTCAAAGTAATAAGAATGAATAGATCCTCATGTTGGGGTACTCTGAAAGAGGGAAGGCATTTATTGTTGATCATGTACACATTATAGCTTAGAAGAAGTGCCTTTCAAACATTAATAAAATACTCTATGCATATTCAACTCTTCTGTTCATGCACAATCTGATGAGTTGTTAGGTTTTAAGGTCTCTTTAATAGAAAGAGAAAGTTTTTATTTTTCTAATAAGAGATGCTCTTTCATCACAGTAAAAGTAGACCCTGTGGCCAACACGAAAAGATCATTCAACATGCATGCCTTTGAATTAAAGCAGGGAGAATATGGCCACGGACAGGTTGGGGTTGGACTCTCTGATTAAGAGTTGAAACCGGTCGAGTTGGAACAGGTTTAAACTGTAACAGCCAAAATTTGTTGGTCTGCTATGGAATCAAATCCATGGGTTGACTCTTAGAAAAACTGTCATACAAGCAAAACATCTAAAACTATTGGATGAATAACCTCAGGCTGTCAGGAAAACTACAATCATTCAACAAGCATGCCTTTGAATTAAAGCAGGCAGAATATGGCCACAGACAGGTTTCGACTCTCTGATTGAGAGATGAAACAGGGCGGGTTGGAACAGGTCTAAACTGTAACAGCAGAATTTGTTGGTCTGCTATGGAATCAAAACCATGGATCAGCTATTAGAAAAACTCTCATACAAGCAAAACATCTAAAACTATTGGATGAATGGCCTCAAACTGTCAGAAAAACTATAATCAAACATTCATCATAAAGAATAAATTTAAAAAAAAAAAGACCATACGAAGTTTGAATAAATTGAAAGATTAAAATAAGACAAACAGAAAACTTTGGTTCCTACTGGTAAATTGGTGCACTAAAATAAAACTATAAAAGAAACAACCATGTAGCCCAAGATCAAACTATCTGAATGTTAGTGTATAGAGCAATCACAGAGACCATTGCTCAGTTGCAAAAATGGTGTCTCTGTTATGTATTTTTAGACTTTGATCATTCTTCTATGATCCCCTCTAGGTTGAACCAAAAAAATTCAAAACAAACAAACATTTAATGAGGACCTAACACCACCCATTTTCTAGTAGGCTAACAGCTTGTGGGACATTTTGACTTTATTTAATACTCATAATATATATCAAGTAAAATATTGCAGTATGTTAATTCAATATGAATACCTGATCTCTCCTGTAAATGCCCCACCTTTCCCAATCCAAGAATTTTGAGCAGCTATCTCAATGCGATCAGTTAAAGAGCTCTTTACTTGATCAATATAAATAAAAGGAGGGCCCACAACAACATCTGCAGAGTTCAGAAAGCTACAATTGAGACCAGCCCTAACAATCATAAAAAAAACACTACTAAACCACCAGAAGATTCCAAGAACACCAGAAAAAGATACGTCTACAAAACACCACCACCACAGGATCAAGAATTCAAATAGAACCAGAGGGCCTTTGGCCTAGGGTATTGGCTGACGCGCTCTGACCCGTTACGAAAGAGGTTGTGGGTTCAAGTCTCACTTGAGACAATTAATGTAAGTAATAGGTTCTTTACTATGTAATAACTTTCATATATAAAATACTTATGCAGAAATCAAAAAGAAACTAATAACATAATTAACGTTAAATAAACTTAACTGAAAAAGATATATGATAGTATAGAGAGATTAATATGTATTAACAGATGACCAAGCAGGGTATTATATACTGGATACAAGGTAGACTTCAATAAAAGTAAGATAGGCAAGTGACTTGTATCACATCTCAGGCGGGTCACTTAGAGTAATTTGTATGAAACCTCACTTAAATAGTATATGAAAGAATCATGAGATTTAATCAAAAAGAGATGAAGGTAGAACAACTAACCAACATCAGGCTCCAATGTTGCACTGTTCAAGTCTGAAACTAGTTGCTTGATAGAATCTTTTGTTCCATTCTATAACAAGTAATTACAAGACATGTCATTAAAGAAAACTACAACTACGAGAGATATGAACAGCAATAATGAAATACCACTTTGAAAAGCTATGGAGAAAAGGCCAAGGGTTTTGTAAATTCTATCAGCCAGACTTTGGTATAATTCAAGCAAAAGAGATACACAGATGTTTGTCATGAAAGGTTTTACATATGCATTTATTATAATTAACACGTTTTGTAAGGGGAATTATGTGGTGCAATCCCAACAAAAATCCAGTCTTATTCTCAAACTTAAAACCATATGCGCATTAATAAAAATATTTTGTTGACCTAGAGGAATATCTATCACAGGTTTATTTATGATAAAAAGAGTGTAAATACATGGCACAAACAAGACAGGTTCAATGGGAATCTAACGGGGCAAGTTCAATGCTTTGGTGATTCTTACTACAAATATTCAATGCTTTCATGATTTCGTTAACACCAAATAATTTTTGTGTTTCAGATATCTAATCAGTAGCACAGAAAAAAGAAGGCATGGTTACTTACACATTTCCAGTTTCCGCCAACAAAGAACTGTAACACAAGAAAATAATATCAATCGTCAGTCACTAATATTGAAAAAGCAGTGCAAAAAAATAAAGTTTAATTCAGGAACAAATCAGCATAAAGATCACTCCTTTTATGCACGGTATATACATGACACTTTTAAATCCGTGGATCTTTCCGAAAGCAGCCTCTCTACTCTTTGGTAAGGGTATGACTGTTTACATCTTACCTTCCCTGTATGGCCATACCCTGCATACCTGTGGGATTGGGTAGTATTTTTATTGTCGTTGCAATTTGACTATACTATTAGAAGGTTTATTTGAAAACTTCAAATGACATCTTTATTTACAAAACTGAAACCCATCTTCGGAATACATCAAGAGCTTTCACAATGCAGTTTCAGTTGCTTGTGTGTTCATTAGTCAAACTACATTCCGGTCATGAATAGCTTCGAGTTGTAGCATAACATGATGCAAATGGTTTAAATTGTTCGAAAATGAATTTAGTCAGCCAATAATACAATCCAATCCCAAGCCTATGTCTAAATAATTTCCCTTTCAAAGCTTTGGAACAAACCAACTTTAACATTTCAACTCATTATTTCAGAAACCTCATGTGTATAAATTCAAAAGCCCGAACACACGAAAAACGTGTTCGGACTTTGATACAAAGAGTATATACACTCTTGAAAAATTCAATTGTCCTTTTTTTCTTTCACTTAAACAATTTACTCAGCTAGCAAATTATATAAAAAAAGAAAATTAACAATCTTAACTAATTTAGCTTACAATAATCATTCATTACAGAACAAATTTATTCACACATACACAGTTAGATACATGAAAGAATAGATCTATTAATAAAATGAGATAATAAATTTAAAAAGAAAAAAAGAAAGAAAAAAAATAATAAATAAACCTTGCCGGTGCCGGCCATGGCGAGGATGGCTGTAGAAGGACGAGAAGAAGTGGAAGAAGAGAGACGTAAGTGAGAATTGACGGATTGAAAGAAGGATTGAGTTGCGGCGGAGGAGCGACGGAGACCAGAGAAAAGATGCGGAGAAGCGGTGGCGGCGGTTGAGGATGACTTAGGGCCGGAGGAAAGTTGAGTCATGGAAGTTGAAACCATCGCCGCCATTGTTATCGTAAGTATTGTATTGTATGTAATAGTAAAACCCTAATTTGAAGGAGAAATGGTGGTTGGTGGGAGATAGAAGTAGCAATGGCTACTGTTAAAAGGGTGCGAGGGATAGTGTGATTTGATTGGTTGTTAAAAGGTAAACTAAAGGTGGCGATTAGTTTCATGATTTTTTTTTTATTTTTTATTTTTTCCTGAACGGCTTTATGAATCCATTTGTTTTGCATCTTATTCCACCTACTCTTTCTACGCTCTTCCTTTGGCGCGTGGATTAACAACAACCATATCCAACAGCCAACAGGATGGTTCACGGATACGACGTTGGATGTCATTATCAACTTAATTAGTTTTATCTTGTTATTATCGTTGGATATAAACTTACTAAATATATATATATATATATATATATACGTGAGTGGAGGAAATAAAATAAAGAGTTAATTACTGAAATGGTACCTGTGGTTGCCACAAATTATTGGTTTAGTACCCACGAGATCATATTGACACAGATGGTACCCCTGGTTGCCAAAACTCCACTCGAACCATACCTGCCTTTAACGGTCGTCAAATTGGACGTTAAGTCACCCCACGTGCCCTGCACGTGAGGGGTAAAAAGGACCTTTCACCACTCTATCAACTATCATTCCATATGTATCTGACTTTATTAGTATATATATATACTATCTGTATCTGACTTTATTATATATATATATATACTATCTGTATATATATATATATCTATATCAGTTATATCTACACCTATCTATATCTATCTATCTATATTATACAGATCACGTTCTTCACCTCTCTCTTTCACCACTCTATCAACTATCATTCCATATGTTTCAGATTGCTACTCCGGCCATGTCCGCCATCTTCTTCCCCGTTGATGATTCCGGCAGTTTCAGATCCGAACCTTATAATAATCAAGATCCGAACCCCATAAAAGAGATTCATTTCCACACAGTCTCCCCGTTTCTCTATCTCTCTTTCTGAAACTATATGGTCGGAGTAGGAGATTCCGGCGAAGGGGTGACCGGCGGAGGAGGGGGACCGGCGGAGATGGAGGAGTGTAAAGATAAGATCCGCCCTTCCCTCGCTCGGTTTCTCCATATATCATATGCCGGAAATCCGATTATTCCGTTAATAGGGAAATCGTTGGGGTTTAGGGTTTGTTTATAAAGGAGATCGTTGGGGACCGGCGGAGATGGGATTAGGGAAATCCGATTATTCGGTTTAGGGTTTCTTGCCGGAAATAGTGACGGTGGTTATGATGGAAATAGGCGTTGCCGGAAATAAAGATCCGGCCATCTCATCCCCAACACCATCAAGATTCCGGCGATGGCTAAATAACCGACCACGAAATAAGCGGGAGGGAAAAACCGATAAATAAAAACCGAACCAAACAAAAAATATATATTGTTTAACTTATTTTATATTTATATCATTTTATTACTTATGCTTAGTACATATGTTAATATATTTGGTTTTTGAGTATATAAACCAATATCAATTATATGTTTTAAATGCAATATATAACAAGATAAATTCAAGTTGTAGTGTAATCATAGGGCATAAACTTTAAACGTTTCTAGCCCAAGTTATCCCAAATCCACAAGTGGTTAAAAACCGACTAAAAACCAAAAACCAAACCGAAATAGGTCCACACCGAAAAAATCAAACCATTTAAAACCGAAACCATTGGTTTTAGTTTTCAAAAACCGAATTATTTCGGTTTGGTTTCGGTTTTAGGCAAAAACCGACCTAAACCGAACCGTACTCACCCATGGTATATATATAGTTGGGATATAACTTACAATACACAACAAGCCAAAATGTGTGTGTTTTTTAAGTTATTACACTTGGATATGATTGCAGTTTTTTATGTGTGTTATGTACCTCTTTTGACATTTGCTCACCGGAAAAAACTGTTGTCGTCGGAGATGGTGCCGAAAATTAGCCGGAGAAGATGATCGGATTTTAAAGTCACCGGAGGCATATAAATGTATTCAACTATTACCGATGGCTATTGTATGTAATACTATGTATCATACATGGCATGTTACGTGGCAAAATGTGACGGGTGACATGGAAGTTACCCGACAGCATACACCACATAGCCCAAAATACATAGGTCATTACATCAAATAGCCATCCGAGTAGGTCACTAAACTACATAATCATTTTGACATAATTGGTTATATTCAAATGCCATTATCCCTTTGATATAATCATTTGATATATTGAAATGCATTTTATTTATTGATGGTACTATCATTAATAATTGATGGTTGGCCGACTAGGGACGTGTATGGTTTGGTCGAAACCAACTAAACCGTTTAAACCGAAATAATTGGATGGATTGGTCGGGTTGAAATCAAAAAAATGGACCGTCGGTTTGCTTTTTTCAAAAAACATATTTAAGGCTTGGTTTACGGTTTTAGAAATTAAACAAACCGAACCGTTTAAATATAATAATTGTATGTTTATATTTTTATTAATAGTTAATATTATAAATTATAAATATAATAAATATAGCTAGTAAAAAGTAGTAAACAGGTTTGAATGCTACATATATTAGTTATTAGCTGGCAAGGAACTTAAACGATAATGGTGAACTAGAATATACCTCAAAGACTTCTAGCTAGTATACATAATTAACTATTTAAATATTACGTATTATTATATGATTTTATATATTGAATTTCAAAAAATATGATTACCGTTTAACCAAACCAAACTAAATCAAACCGGATTAATTGGTTTTGGTTGGTTTGGTTTGACATAACAATTTGGACGGATTGATTGAAAAATCGTCAAACTGTTTATAATGGTTTGGTTGAAATTTTCAGCTAAAATTGGTTAAACTGGACCATGCACATCCCTATGACCGACTACACAAATAAACCTTTTATTTATTTTGTTTTTTTATTAAAGCAATTGCCGACAATGCATTTGAAACGATGCATTTGAAAAAACAACATAATTGTTTGAAAAAGGCAATTGCCAACAATAATGGAATCTTTCTGAAATAAAATAATGTATGATTGTTGCTTGACTTTCATTAATCATGATTCATTTATGATAAAATAAGGGGACATGTACCCCGACCACCATTTATGTAATCCGACCACCCCTTTTGGAGCGACGGTCGCTCCTAAAGGGGTATACGGAA
>JAOEHQ010026475.1:0-13793 GCA_025447715.1 Asclepias incarnata
TTAAAAAAAAGGGGTTCCTAAAGGTTCCTAACCTTTTAGGGGTTCCTAAAATAACTTTTCACTATATATATATATATCAAATCAAATTTGAAAACTCATCAGTTTGAAAATCATCTTTTATAATCCTTACTTATAGGTTGCTACATAAGTATTAGTTTTGAAATTACTAAAACAATAAAACCCATCAATTAAATGTTAAAAAAAAAACCCGATACTAAACCGAAAACCGACCAAAACAGGATCGGAAAACCGAAAAATCGAACTGAACTAAAACCGAATCCAACGGTTTCTGATTTTAAAAAACCGAAACATTCGATTTGAGTTCCGATTCAAGGCCAAAACTGACCCAAACCTACCCAAAGTCACTCCTACGTTGAACCATGTCAACACCAATTTTGGTTCAATATTTTGACATCGAAGTTCATCCCTGACCATCTCTTTGTAAAATATGTCGGTGACCATGTAAAGAAAAGGAAAGAATGATACATAAATAAAAAGTTAGAGGGCCACATATACAACATGACATAATTTTCACCTGTTTATTGAATCTTAATTGAAAGAGGAAGCTGGGTTCGTCTTGACCCAAATTCCATGCCCTAAATTCCCAAATCGCCCAATCAAAATCAACGCAAATTGTGGAGAAAATCAAGGGGCCAATTTTATAATCTGAAATACTTTCTTTCTGTAAGCGGACGACATCTCTAAATTCATCCTGCAACTATGACTGAGGTACTCATCATAAGCCCTTTAATATGTTCTGTCTTTCTTGAACCAGTCTCTTTAACGTCGGTTGTCTACATCCCACTTCCTTATACCCCGCCTTTGACGGGATTGAGTATTGTTTTTGTTGTGTTTGTATAATTTGTATGTATCTATATCTATGTATTAGTTACTATATTTAATTATGTTTAGCAGTTCATCGTAGACAAACTTTATTGTCTTTTTTTGTTTTTTCCAGGTACCTAATGTTTGAGAGATTATTTGGAATCCTGAATATGCCATTGTAGTGACTCTTATCGAACACGAGCTTGCTTTTTTTAGGGGCTTATTGAATTTTCATAAATTCAATATTCTTTTTTGTTTTCCAGCTTGCAAGATTATTCACTTGAGCTTTTTCCGAATACATATGCTCAAATTGATAAGCTATTATGCCTGAAAAATTAGCTTATTAGCTTTTTGAAATTTGAATAAGCTGATAAGCAAGCTAATCCAAACACCCCCTAAACTTAGATAATTCCACTAATTGTATGAATGGACATCCCGGCTTTATACTTAATTAAACTCTTCATCGCATAATTTGCATACCCAAACTCTAGTGTCCTTCTGCATATTAGACCGTTAAACAACCTCCTTTTCGTACCATCATGTACAATTTGGGTTTCTAAAGCATTTCTTATTGATTGGTACTACTTTACTTCACTTTCTATTTTCTGAACGATTTATGATTTGCACATGTTCACATATATTTTTTATCCTTTTATATATTGATTTCATGTAGGAGTTTCGATGCTCACTAGTTTTCTATAGCATATCCTTTATACATACGAACTTTGCTAATACTAACTCTTTACCATCTCACTGACAGACTCTTTTTTTTTTTCTTTTCTTTTCAGTATTGGGTTAGTCAGGCTAAAAAGTGGTGTGACTTGTGCAAAATCTACATATCGAGTAATCCTTCCAGTATCAAGAACCATGAGCTTGGCCAAAAGCACAAAGAGAATGTTACCAAGAGACTCTCTAACATGAGAGAAGAGAAACTTGCCAAAGATAAAAAGGAAAAGGAAACATCCCGTGTTTTAATACAAATCGAAGAGGTACTCGAGTAGTTATTCTCTATTTCTATCATTTTAGTTTGTCTTCTTATGTTAGTGTTTTTTGGATTATTTTTAAGGATATACTTTATACATAAATTTCAAATTTCAGTATCTTTACCACCCACACAGCCGTTTTCATGAATGTTCATTCATGTTTTCTTTTGAATCTTCCGATATTCTATGTGGCTACTTTATCAAAACAAAGTGAAAAATGTCTTATTTCGATATCGTTATCCATTAAGCTAGCTTAATCCTTTGTCATTAACCTTAAACTGTTTGTTCCCCATGTTCCAATATCAAGAAGGCAAACATCTCTTTCATTATACCTTTGAAGCAGTGTGTTGATTACAATGTCATTACTCTTATATAGTTCCTTTCCAAATTGGTGTCAGAAAGCGAGTCGTAGTTATCAGAAGGATGTATCAACTTTTCAGAAGACTAGGGATTCTAATGCAAACGGGGAAGGGATAGGTGATGGCTCTACATCAGGAGGTTAGTAGATATCTTATCTCTTCATATTGTTATTAGAAAAAATGTGTTGCCATTTAATAACCTGTGTGTATGGTATCCCCAGTGCCCATTATTTGGTGATCATTGCATGTGCGGACTTACAGTGTCACATTTAAATATCCCGGTGGTGGATCAAATTGTATGCAGTTAGTTAAAAAGTGAATATCCTCGTGTTGAATTTTTTTTTTTTATAATATAACTTGCATGCAGTCTTTTGCAGAACAGTGAGCAACCGTTATTTGTTTTTGTCTACTTAGCTTTATCTTCCTCTTTGCATATATGACATCTTAAATGCATTTTAATCCTGTTCTGTTCTTAATTGTTTAGTTGTATTGGGAATAAACTTTTTTTTACATGTGTATGAAAGCTCAAAGTTGAAGGAGCCATTGCTTTCATCAAGAACCTGATCTCATGGTACACTAACTGACAATGTACTTCTTTTCTGCATTCAAATATGAACTCTAAAGATCATACGTGTAACTGAACGGACCACTTTGTGTAAATGGATGGCGATTAGGTAAGAAGGCTTCTGATGGGGTACCAAGGAGAGGCGTGTGAGGTTTTGAGAAAAAACTGATAATGTGATAAGGATATATGTGATTGCATAGGAACATGTGTGGAAACATGACATATGTTATGCTGTAGTTATAAAATTGCACCAAGTGCCAACACTAAGTCATCATCCCTTTTTATTAATTATGGACGAGGGACAAATGGCTCATAGGTTGATATAGCACCATGTTGTATGTTATTTGCCTATGATATGGTGTTGGTTTGTGATATTAGCCAAGTGCTGATTCAGGACCTGATAGTTTAGAGTGATTATAGATAAATTGGACAACGGTGTATATGAAGTGCACATTTACTCGTATAAACATTAATAGCTGGGCGGATGTAAAATATAAGTACATTGTTGAGTGTAAAATTTAAGTAATAATTGGATGCCCGAACTTGTTAGAGTTAGTGGATTGTAATGTCAGCCCATTAAAAGATTGTCTGTATGTAAAATGAGTTTATCAGAAAGAATAATATCTGGGAGATGGTTATAGTTCTTTTCAATATTGACCTCTGGATGCCTCTCAAAAAGAAGCTTTTGTAGCGCTTAATGTCGCAAATATAGTCCATACAATAATTCAATCTCATTGGACGAGATTCTGAAAAAATAGAATTTGGTAGAGGTGACAAAATGGGCTAGTCGGTGGATTAATTAACAGGTTCGAATAGGTATATTTTGGTATGGTTGAAATGGGTCAATCCGGGTTGGCCCAAAACACTTTTGTCTAAATCTTTAATCTATCATAAACAATTAGTGTGTCAAATATGACTACGAGTAACAATTATAATTTTATTTTCGAATAAAATTACGGAATTTTATGCATTAGAATTACACTATATAATTTAGAAACTTTCGACTCGTTCTGTTTTAATTTACCTTTCAATTTTACGCAATTGAACAGTTACAGATAGAACATACTTGAATCGACCTGTTCAATATGTTAATAAGGTGAAATCGGCATGTCTAATATATAGTTTTTATACCCACCTAAACGTTGTTTGCTAAGCCTAGTGGTCCTATAGGCAAGCCCCTATCCCCTCCCTCAATTAGTTGAGACCGCTTAACTGGCTGCCTAGTAGTTTCCCCCATTTCCTCAATACAAACTACTAAACTAGTAAAAAAGAAGTAATTATGTTAAGAACCTTAGTGACAAAATTTTAACTCTCGTTAGTAGTGTAGACAATAATATAACTTAGTTGTCATAAATGAACCACTTATGCTACCCCTTTAACATTCATTCTAGCCGCGCTAATGGTTTTTAGAACTCTATCTGATTTTATTTTACAATGTTCTGCATTGTTTTTTAGTATGATTATCTTATCAAAATGATACACTATTATATTTATGACAGAATGGGAGCATGACATTGCGTCAGGTTATTACTATAATAAAAGTAACGGTTGTTATTATGATCCAAACTCTGGCTTCTACTACACTGATGCATTAGGTACAGTATCCCCATCACATTGCTGTTTATCAAGATTTTATGAATTTCTATTTAATTTCTGATTACCGAGATTGAAACAGGTAAGTGGGTGACACAGGAAGAGGCGTTTGCTGCTGCAGCCAATGCTTCTTCCGGGTCAATACAAAAGAAACCCATTTTTGCTACACCATCATTGACTTTTAAAAGTCAAGCTGACTCTACCACTAAAAGGTCATCTGTAAACCCCACCCGATCTGTTAACAAGCCATCGTCTATTGCTATAAACAAGAGAAAACGACAAGATATCAAGCCAAAGGCTGTGTCTGATGAGGAAGCAGCTGCACTCAAGGCAAGGGAGGCGGCAAGAAAGAGAGTCGAGGAGCGAGAGAAATCTTCACTGGGTCTTTATAAGCACTGATATGTTGGTAAGCACTTGTAGTAAAGAATTAGTGGTATTAAGAAGTTTCATGTCTATTTACAATTCACTAATGCATCATATTTGGCTTCTTTTCTTTATGATCTTAAACTATCGATGTATTTGCTTTAACGACAATAAGCGTTAAATTTTTCAAAAATATGCGATTTCAAACCTTATGTGGAAACCTAATTGCAAAAAGCAAGCATTATTACCTGAAACTTTAGTCAAAAATTTGTTCTTTTTTGGTGTTTTTGCAAAACAATCGTTTGTTTGCAAGGACAGGTCAAGCATAAACGTAGGGTCGTTATTCTTGTTACAATACAAGTTTGGTATAGCAATTAGCAATTATGGACTTATAGGCTCTGCATAAATGAGCAGGGTTGTCTAACAGGTCAAATTGAGTAATTTTTAGTGCAGGTCTGAATGGGTCCAGTTTGGTTGGGCTGACCCACAACACATTTATGTCCAATGCTTTGTAAACTATATTATTTCAAAGCTAATCAACTTTTTTTTTTTTTTTTTTGGGTAAGGGGTATTAGAGACTTTTCTGCATTTGGATAAAGTTTAGATGATTCCCAACAGTTGACATATTTCATTTATAGTTAAATCTTTTAGCGTTATTCGTTTGGTTAGATGAAATAGAACATTAGCCAGATCGACAAATTCATATATAAATTGGATGGGAATAGTGGACTCATAGCATATACTCACAAGTTTATGCTGTTTATAATACAGAACCACAAGTGGGAATTGTGATGAGGATTGAGAGGCTTTGCAGATGTGGAACCTGATGAAGCTGCAAGTTTTAGTCATCAATCCATCTTCAAAATCTTGAAACCATAATTGAAGATGAGACATGTATAATGAATTTGTATCCTTAGTTCACACTGTTTTCAGTATTCTGCAATCATATCATCATCTTTTTTTCTTCCATTAATGATCATATTAAAGAGACTCATAAATCAGACTATCCGTGTACATTTACCCCCATATCATGCAGTACTCGTGATAGTGTGACCCAGGCTTAAAAAGTAAGCGGTAGGGGCCTAGTGTTTGGGTCATGCTGACTGTGGCACCTACTACATATCAAAAGTTAGGATTGACATGAGGAAGTGATCCGTACACCCATTTATTTTATCGATACATCAAACGTGTTTTACATTACTGTAAAGTACAATACCCCAAACAGATCATCACCCACTTGACATGCAAATAAGTGGCGGACCCGAGTGTACAAATCAACAAATTTTTTATACATAAAAGTATGACACGTTACTTTCTTTTTTTTCCCTGATAAAAATGTTATATTCCCACTCTTACATCATTCTCCTTTGTGACTATCGCTTTATGCAGTTATGCTCAGTTGTTCATGCCTTCCGACACTTTCTTCGCTTACATTAGTATTAGTATTTCTTTTATTTTAGAAAGTGAAATGTAGATCTTTTGTCAAATTAAGTTTATTATCATAAAAAAAGAAAATGATTTTTTCATGTTGCCTTTGACACAAAAGTGCCCAGCTCCTCTAACAATGGACAGTTTTTGAGTAGGGACAATTAGGCTAAGTATCCAAACTCACTGTTTCTCGACAAATTCAGTGCGGTAGAGAAAAGGATGAAAAATTCAGAAGAATGAGGGATGCATGGAGAAAATGTAAGGAGGAAAGTATCAAAAGCAATGAAAGAATCCAAACTATAATTTCATCTGGACTAGCTCATAAAAAATCTAAAACAGGCTGCTGTGTTTTCGTAGAGAAAGAAATGTGAGTGTACTTTGAATTTGAAGTATAGACCCTTGTTGTATTTTTTCCAATTAATTGATTGATTGATGATTGTTTAAGAACCATGATGGAGAATTTGGATCAAGAGGAGTCTGTTGGGCAACAACAAGTAGCACAAGTTGGTTATGAAATCGAAGAAGAAATTGTATTCGAGTTGAATGATCTATTTCTATATGACGATTAAGACGAAAAATGAGTAGTAGTAGTAGTCTATCAAGTTTGGATTTTATTTTAATCATCTATATATATATATATTTTCCAGTAATTATGGGGGAGAATTGTCGGATGCTTCTTGTGTTATATATCTCCGTTGTAGAGCTGTTGCTAGTCAGATCTATTTTCCTTGTCTATGAGTGTAACACTGTACATGTGATTCTGATGGCAACTCACATGATCAGCCAGCATATATTGATAAGTGATAACCCTGCCCAGCAACTACTTCTATAAACCAACACACACACACACATATAGAGAAGGTTGGCTTGCTTGATCAAACAAATCATCACGGAGAAAGTGGACCATATATGTGGTTTATCAGAGGTGACTATATATTTTATGCTTAACAGGTGGGATCATTCACTAACACTTCCCTTCCACACACACCGGGATGACAAGGAAACCAAAATACTTTGGCGATCGGAAGGCGATGGGGGGAGCTCTTACTTAGAAGTAGCAGTATCCTCCTTCCCATTCTTTCCATCCAACTGCAGAGATAATCCATCTCAAGTAGCATGGTCCACACTAGGCATACACTTACTATCATCACCCTGAGCCAGAGGAGGCTCAAGACTGTTGGATGCAGACGTAACTACCTTAGAAAAACCGCTTAATTGGTTTCATAGAGGAGCGGGCTCACCACCAGTGCCTTCTGGAACATTTAATTTTGAACAAGGAACCGAAGGCAAGAATGAACCGGGCCTTGAAGTATTTGGGTCAACTTCCAACTTATGGTTGATGATAGATGAAAGCATTTCTGACATGGAGACTTTGTGTGTTTCAGTGTAGGGTTGTCCCTGAGCCTTGTCATTCGCGGGGCCGGTAAAACCAGAAATCGTTTTTGATGATTTAACAAGAAGGGCCACAGTTAGTGTACCATTGAGGGGCAGCTCGGTTAGTGAAGCTCTTCATCAGCAAGAAAAGAAGTCTCCAAAGCCAAATGATAAGCAGCAAAAACTCCATACTGAACAGCATGCTTTACCTTCTTCGATTCGTCTCCACTCGCACCTCTTACTAATATCTGAAAATGCCATTAAGTATATCTATATATATAAGCAATATAGAATTCCAAGAAGGCAAGAATTCTACTTTGTAATAAATGGGAATCACCTAAAGTGCAACCAAATGGCTTTGGACACCCTTCAAAGTACATCAGTGTCTTCACGAGCTTCTTTGCACCCTATCCAGCAGTTCCGTGTCTTCACGAGCTTCTTTGCACCCTGTCCAGCAGTTCCGTGTTCTTCTTGGAACCTTTTAACATGACATAAATCTGAGTATCCCCACTTCTGAGACGAATGGCAAGCTCACTATTTGAGTTGTGGTTTTTAAAAGCCATCAATTATCGCACCACTAAAAGCCCAGGTTTCGATAGGTCTGGGCCTGAATGACACCGATATATTCATTATACTCTGTAAACGCCAGTACATGTGGTGGGTTAGCTGGGTTTCTTTTTATCTGGTTCGGTTTTTGTTTAAAATCTTTTTAAATTTTATTTACGTTGGGGCTAAGGATCAAACATGGCTTCAAGGGACAAGCAACTTCACAGCCAACGAAGATGTTATTTTCTCAGGTCTTAAGATATATATAAATTCCAATCACAGGTACTTGGTTGTGAAATACAGAAATTCTTTTGAAGAACTTACAAAGTCTGATCTGTAATACGATTTGTCTAAGAATGTGGACCTAGAATCTCTTTGTTATATTCAGTTGGTCAACTCATTCAAATGCCCTTAGCTGAAATTGAAACGATAGACCAAGAACACAGATTTATCTCTATGGTAAGCATGAAGTTTATTTAACCTTTTGTTAATGAATTATTCCATGCATTGGTTCATTCTCATTGAATGAGATTTTACCAAAATCAGAATTTGGTAGAAGTGACAAAACGACGGGTGTGATGGATTGATAACGTCCAAGCAGGTGATTTTCTGATAAGGTAGCAACAGGTCGAGCCAGGTTGCCCAAAACACTTTTATCTAGCCTTTTTAATTTATTATGAATGATTAGTGTGTCAAATATTATTGAATGGTTTAGGGGGTTTTATGCATTAAAGTTATGCTATACACATTGGCTACTTTCAACTCGTTCTAAGAAGTTCTATCTATGTATGAATGAAAACTTAGGGATTCCTTCATATTTTTTCGTAGTTTAGACAATTAACGTATTCCAACTTACTTGCTACAAATGAACTACTTATGCTAACCCTTTAGCATCCATTATAGCTCCAGTTAAAGCTTTTCAGAACTCTATCTGAGGTTATTTTACGATATAATGCATTGCGTATTGGCATGATTATCATGTCATTGAAAATGATGCACTTTCTTTTTGTGACAAAATGGGAGCATGACATCTCATCAGGCTATTACTATACTAAAAGTAACCGTTGTTACGATGATCCAAACTCTGGCATCTACTATACGTACTTAACTGTAAGTCTGTAATCAAGATTTCTTGAACTTCCATTATATTCTGATTAATAAGATTGAAACAGGTAAGTGGGCAACACAGGAAGAGGCATTTGCTGCTGCAGGCAAAGTTTCTTCTGGGCCAATACAAACTAAGCGTCACTGACTTAAAAAAGTCAAACTGACTCTATAAATGGTTATCTACTTTAACAATGACAATAAACATTTTATCTTGTAAAATTATGCTATAAATGCAAAAAAATAGCCGTCATGGATTATATCTTTTTTAAATCGTTCAATTTTTTGGTGTTTTTGAAAAACAATGGTTTGTTTGCAAGAAAAAGTCGAGTAAACATAGGTTACGAATGCAATTTTGGTATAGGCTATAGAAATTATGGACATATAGGTCACATAAATGGGCGGGGTAGTATAACAGGTCAAACAAGTTTGGGTCAAGTCGGGTAATATTTAGTGCGGTTTAAATGGGTCAGATTCAGTTGAGTTGACTAGTAAAGACTTTTTTTGTCCATTAAAAAAAATAAATTAAAGTTAACGGTTGTTATATGTAACTTAAATTTTATTATAAAAAGTACTATTATAAAGTTAATGTAACTTCTTTCAAAAAAAAAAAAAAAAGAAGATGATTTAGGATATTTTTATTCATCAATCATTAATACACTTTTCAGATTATTTCTAATCCGTTTGACATGTTTTCTTTTTAGTTAAATCATTTAGGCTAAACCCTAACTCAAACTTTTTACTGATAATGATTTTACTGGTTTTGTTAGGCCTCTCCCTATCCTGACGCCGTCATCCCCTCGTCTTGACTGCCACATCAGCTTTCTCTCTCCAAGGCACACCCAAGAACTACCCCCTCCTTATCATACCCCCTTCATCATCCCATCCCCAATAAAATAATAACAAAAACACACTCCCTAACGCTCGTCATCCCATTTTATTTTCTGGACGATCGATGACGACGACAGGGGAAGAACTCCATGCTGCCTATCTCGTCCTGGACGATGGCAGTATAGACGAGCTTATAGACGAACGGTAGGGACTAACCTTATAACACCAAATTTTATTGTTTTTTTCGGATGACTTTCATGAATAAGTTGACAAGTTTATAATGTGATTATCCGATTTTCAGATACTAATATATATCATCATAAAAGATCCCATGCATTAATTAAACCAGAAAATAGGAATTGAATGTGGGATCTACATTTTCCCATCCCTGTCTCATACCCGCTTTTCTAATTACGGGATTCACCATCCTCGGTCAAATCCAAAAGCTGGATTGTTTAGAACCATACTTGACATGTAGATATTTTTAATCGACAAATATTCACACTATTTATAATATTATATAACGCATTTTACCTCCCTCTTTTGTTTTTAAGCCACAAACATTTAAAAAACCAACTAAACCCCTATATAATCAAATATACCTAACAAACAAACATGGTCTTTCAAAAATATTCTTAATTAATTAATTTATAAAATTTATCCCTCAACTCCTAAAATAACTACACTACCCTTTTTTACATCAATTACCTTTATATCAATAACCTACATTACTCGCCGCGATCGCCACCACCACCACACCGCCGTCGCTACCACCATTTCCATCGTATCGCGCAGACATCCATCTAGTTTTCTCAAATTTGTCCAACTAGTACTAAAACCCAAAACCAATTACTTGGTGGGTCACTTATATACCCGCTGGGCAAACGGGCAAAGTCCGTTGGTTTGGTATGCAGGAATATACTTCCAAAGAAACAAGTCTAAAATTACCGAGACCTCTCTCCCCATCTCCAATCTCTTACATTCTTTCTCTTCCACATCATTCATCCCCCATCCATCCTCCATCTAGGGATGGCAATGGGGCGGGTATTATCGGGGATCTCAATCCTCATCCCCATACCCGGTTCGCGCTTTCAATCACCATCCCCGTCCCCATCCCCATCGGGGATTTAAGTTACATCCCCATACCAGTCCCCATCGGGTATCGGGGACCCTCATCGGGTAATCGGGGATATCTTTTTTGAATAAGCATAAATTCATTGAAATAGAAAATAATTAAAAGAATGTATAATTCGACATATTTTTTCATAAATTAATGTTCTAAACTTAAAGTGAATCTAATAAATAGAAAAATCTCGAGGGACAATTTAAATTTATGTAATTAGATTAATATATACACAAAAATTTGTATATACATATATAACTTTTCGGGTTCGGGTATGGGGATCGGGGATTTATGATTTCCCATCTCCGTCCCCATACCCATCGGGGAATAAAATCACATCCTCATACCCGTCCCCATCCCCGGTCAACTAGGGGATTCCCCGGTCAAATCGGGTTCGGGTATCAGATTCCCCATCCGGTACGGGAATTTTTGCCATCCCTATTTTGGCCAGCTAGGGTCGTACGCTGGGCACTTCACTTCGTCGACTGTCTTTTTTTCCCCGCAATATTTATAATACATGTCGGTCGAGGTGCATTGGTCTCGCAACGTGTAACCGGCATTATAAATTTGTTCAATTGACACTTTTGTCTTGTTGATCTTCTCCTGCAAATAAGTAACATATTGGCATTCAAGCATGGAATTTGGGTGTCTCGGCGACTGTAAATCTCTAATTTCATGTTCGCACCATTCCTTCTCCGCCTGTAGTTTTCGAACAACCACCATCAGTTCTTCTTGAAAAAGTGTGTCGTCCTAGATATCAGACATGATACTGTCCTTCACCGTATCGAGGGTCATAACGAGTCATTTAATATTGTTTGATGAGGAAGCCATTTGGATTTGTGAATGAAAATTTGATTGTGTAATGTGGTTTATATAGGTGAAAGAGTAAAAAAAAAAGTTTAAAAAAAAAATTACAGCACGCTCTCTAACGTTTAAAACAACGGTCAAATTTGGTCGGTGCCACATGATCCCAACGTTCCTTTCACTTGGCTCCATTGGTTCCGAATACTAGGGGGTGGGGAAACCGGAGTGCCGAAAAGAGTCGATTAACAAACCGAGAAAAAAGAACCAACCACAACCTTCACCCTTAGTTCATAATGATGATGATACTTAACAGGTCTTCTTTAGCCAATGATCCACGGTTAGTGAGGCGGCAAGGCACTCAAGTTTTACCTACATTGCAGAGTTTAATTCTGTGCTTGACCTTTGCAGAGTTTTTCTTGCATTGGAGCTACATGATGGGATTGGGCTATCCAGCGTTGTCTGCGTTCGTAGGCGTATGAGGTCACCTTTCACCATTGGATTATCCTGGATAATCGGACTTTATTCATTGATAATTAAAAGCAAGAGGTCTTCTTTAGCTGGATGTGTAGGTTAGTTACCAAGTTGCATAAGCCTAGTTGTGTTTTTTATATACAACTATACAGATTCATACAACATCCTCCATACATACTTTTATAATTAGTCTCGGGACCCGTTCGATGGATGTGTGGTTGTGTTTTTTATAGACAACTATATAGATTCATACAACATCCTCCACACATATTTTTATACTTAGTCTCGGGACCCGTTCGATGGATGTGTGGTTTCAAAAAGAATAGTTTATAGGTGTTCGTTTCAAAATATGCGGATGTTATTGTAATTGATGTCTACAAATTTTATTTTAGGATTTGATTTATACTAGAATTTAGATTTGATTTATAATAGAATTTAATTTTTTTTTGTAAAAAAATTTATCACCACGCATCATATGGATAAAATTCCAGCAATTCTAATTTGCACCATAGTGTTGGAAAGAGAATTGTCCTAGTTTTGGGCATCAGTATTGCATTTAGGCTGTTGCACCCCCAAAATATTGACCACCATGTGCTAAGTTTAGATTTGTCTATGTCTTGCTTACTGTAACTCGGTTAGGTTTAAATTTTTATATTTTATAAATTTAACAAAATATATAAATATATAAGTATATAAATATAAATATAATATTATAATATAGCAAATGAAGAATGAAAGATGTAATATATTATATAAAAGGAAAAGTGAGGTAGTGGTGTTTCACATCCAACTCGAGTAAAAACCCTCTCACATGTTAATTTTTATCCATTAAAAACAAAAACAAAAAACCATTTTTTTACTTACAATATATATTGAAAAATAAGCATGTAAGAGGGTGAATGTGAAACTACACCACCCTTACTTCCCCCTTATATAAAATAGTCATCATAAAATATAATATTAGTGACGACCACTTTGAATGCATTATTGGCATTTCTTAGTTTGAAGCCTCCAAGTGTTTAGACATGAACTACAGGGGTTCCCGTGTAATGCGGCGGCGGTGTGGTGGTGGCGGTGACGGATGGTTGCGGCGACGAGTAGTGTAGGTTATCGATGTATAAAGGGGTAATGTAGTTGTTAGGTCCACAAATACAATGGCTAACTCCAAATAATGCACTTCGAATGGTTTATCCAAGATTTATAAGTTCAAAGAACTAACCTGATAAAACAGATTCAAATCCTCTAATAAGTAAATAAATAACTTGAAGCTTAAGTACAAATAAATAAAGAACACAAAATGTAATTTTTAAATGTATTTTATTTATTAATAAACAAAATACAAAGGTTGTTGCGGAACAAGAATAATGTAAACAAAGTTTTACAACATATTCTAACAACCTATGAAAAACAAATTTGATCTAAAT